>DWPQ01000045.1:0-25801 GCA_018251795.1 Perichares adela
CAAATAACACATCACTAACACCCATGACCCGAGAACAAATATTTATCTGTCACATAAATATCTGCCCCGGCCGGGAAACGAACCCGGGACCCCACGCTTCGCAGGCAGCACAACCAACTAGGCTACTATTTGCATACGTCAGTTATCAGCGGCCACACCTGTTTATTTATGGTGTTATATTTTTGTGTATTATGAGTTTACTTGTGTATTGTATGGTAACGTGGAGGTGAACTAAATAATGTTCAGTAAACCGAGTGTTACACGCTGGTTGATACTAGGGACGTACATAGTGTAATATTAGAACTACAAATATTGTTACATTAGGTAAGAATGCGTTTGAGATGATGGTCTGTTTCGATTGACTTGTCAGTGAAGTGATAAACAGGCGAGTGCGTCTCACCCTCTTGCCGTCGCAAGTGAGCAGCAGCTTTTCGGTGGGCTTGATCTCCTTGCCGTCCTTGGACCAGGTGACGTTGGGCACGGGATTGCCCACAAAGGGCGCACTGATGGCCAGCGGCTGGCCCTCCTCCGCCGTGACGTCACGCAGCCCATGGATGAACTGTGGACGCTCCTGAGGTGTGGAGTCGTCGGTCCGGCCTGCAGAGGAAAAGCTTTTATGAGGAGGCTTATGGCTGTGAACAACCGATCAAGGTTACGTTGTAATAGTAAAATTGTTGTCGATATTAACTATTAAAACTATTTTATAATTGCACTAAAATTTATTTCTTAAACACATGTTATTGTATTTAATTTAATGGCAGTTTAAACCAGTAATGCAACAGAAGGCAGTACTTACTAGCAATTGTGAGCTCTGCCTGGCAGGAGCTCTGGCCCTTGTCGTTGGTGGCGGTCACTGCGTAGATACCACCATCGGCCGCCGTGGCAGCACTGAGCAGCAGCGCGTGCGTGCCGTCCGGCTGCGACACTATCCGGATTCGGTTCCCATCCGGCACTATTTCTTTGCCGTTGTGGGTCCTGCGAAAATGCGAGTATTCTTATCTTTTGAACGATTAAAAGAAAATACTGTTGAGCTATAATTCTATGACAAATATTATCAGCAGAGTAGGTTAGAGAAGTACCTCCCTATTTGTTGGAAGTAGCTCCCTAGCTGTTGGTTGAAGCAAAATTTTGTGTACAATAATGTAGTATGGTCAACCAAATCTCACCATTTTATAGTCGGTGGTGGATGTCCAAGTACTTTGACCTCCAGCTTGACAGGGAACCCTTCGATGACCTTCGTAGGCTGCAGCTCGGAGACGAAGGCGGGCTTCCTCTCCTTCTGTCCGACCTCGACCTTGGCCTGCGACTGAACCTCGCCCAGCCTGTTGGTGACGGTGAGCGAGTACACGCCCGCGTCCTCTGGCTTGCAGCTGTCGATGCTGAGCCCGATGATGCCGCCCGGCTGGTTAATGAAGTTGATGGCTTGGCTCGGACGAATCGGGAGACCTTGACAGATCAAGGCAATTCAAAATGTAAGGCGTGGTATAATAGTGGTGCGTCCATCCATTTTGGATTTTATTCCAATTGTCTCAGGAGTCATTTTGACTATGAGAAAATTACTAGACTATTAGACTATTGTGATAATGAGAAAAGTAAACAATCGCAAATCTTACCTTTGGGTGTCCGACATTCCGACATACCTAAATGTGTAGCTGCCATAGTCACGTGATTTGAACATACGACTTTGTTTAAGTTTAATATTTTTAGTTATTAGCTATCGTTATAAATAACGAAAAGGCAGCCCACAAGAGTAACAATGCACCTTTAATTGATTAAGTAAAAGCCGAGTTGGCTGGAAGTGGTTCTGTAACTGATTTTGGCGAAAATAAGAAAACGATAACGTTTAATAACAGGCTCCTCACCATCCTTGAACCACTTGATCTCCGGCGCCGGGAAAGCCATCACCTTGGCCTCCAGCTTGAGCGGCTGTCCCACCACGGCGCGCGTGTCCTGCAGCTCCTGGCTGAACGACGGCTTGCGCGGCGTCGCTGAGGATGTCAACGCCAATGATCACACAACTACTACAACGCACAACGTTAAATTATAATGTTTTATAGCACAGTGTGAAAAACCCCGCACTTTACACACGGCCACGTCCGTTCGCAGGTTTATATCACACAGTGCTATAAAATAATATATGTTACTTACAAGTACATTACAATGTACTATTATAAGTAACGTTTTAGATTACGGCATACGATACATACACATATCGTCAAAAAATATATCTACAATTCATAGTGATTTAAGCTTTAAGTCGTATCACGTTATATTATTTTCCCTCGCACATCCTTTAGAAGTGTGTCGTGTTTGATTCTTAATACGGGATATAAATTCAATGTTCTTCAGAAATCGATAAGGGTCCGTTCGTCTTGCCTGCCTCGGCAAATCGTTTATGGCTGAAACAACCCGCGTGAACTGTTTACTGTCTATTATACATATTACGTTAGTACGTACGGTTTACGGCGACGGCGCAGAGCGACGAGTGCTCGCCGTTGGGGTTGGAGATTACCAGCTTGTAGGCGCCGCAGTCGGCCGGCGTCACGCTGTCGATGGACAGCTTCACGGTGCCGTCGGGCAGCGCCGTCTGCTTCACGCGCGAGTCGTCAGGCGACAGCGGTACGCCGTCCTTGAACCTGAGGACACGAGGCAGCTCAAATTATAGCTTCATTCATTAGCGATCAGCTGCAGGGCACGGATGTCTCCTCGAAATTAGGGAACGCCGAAGTTTACTGCACCACTTATGAAATACCACACTCGAAGCCCCCGCCCTTGATTCGAAAACTGCCACCTAAGCGGCACGATGAGGACGAAGGACTAACTATGAACAGTGAAAGCGGTCTTACCATTTGGCTGTAGGAATAGGGCTACCGTCGAGCTTGGCCTTCAATTCCAGCGGTTCACCCTCGTCCACGTCCTTCTGCCTGTCCAGCTTGTGCGCGAACCCTGGTGACGACTGCACCAGCGAGATGGGTGCCTCGCACACCGCCTCGCCCGCCAGACTCACCGCCCTTACTTTGTACTGTCGAATTAATAAATGGATGATTATTATTAAATGATTTTGATTTTCATAAAGTTCCGGCACTTTTGATAGCTAGGTCCCACTGTATTATATCAAGCATCACTTTATCTTCTGTTTGAAGTTTTACTGATCTTTACAAAATTATAAAAAGCTAAATTAATGCTACAGTCCAAGGTTCTATGATATCAATTTTAGAGTTTACCTTTCCAGCATCACTGGCTTCGAAGTTCTTGATCTCCAGCTCGCTGTCGACCTGGCCTCCAATTTCAGTGGTGACGGTATGGCGGTCGTCGTTGAGGATTTCCTCGCCGTTTCGGTACCACTGCACCTGCGGCTTGGGCACGCCATCGCAGCGCACTTTCAGGACGCAGTTGTCGTGGTCGCGCACCGACTCCTTCTGCAGCGGTTTCGTGAATACGGGTATGCCGGCTGCAGGGGGTAGAAAGAAGGTCAGATAGCGATCTCTGTGTTATTTTACGTCAATAATGGTCTGCCCGTTCCCGTCGTTGTCAGTGACGTAGTACAAGCCGCTTTGTCCACTTACTGTGCACGCTGAGCCGCGCCTGCTGCTCCGTCTGCCCGATCTCGTTGTTGGCGGTGACTGTGTACAAGCCGGCATCATCCACACCGATCTGCTTCACCACCAGCTTGAACAGGTCGTTCTGGCGGTCCTCCACTATCTCAATCTTGCTCGACGGTACGATCACTATGCCATCTTTGCTCCTGTAGGCAAAAATATTATGTATCATAAATTTATTCGTATATTTAATAATGAACAAAATGGCTATTAGAAATTTCCTAACGGCGCCATGATCTGCTTCCCTTAAAGCAGATCAATAATTTCCTTGGCGGATAATATTACAGATTTAGCACACGCAGATAACTGTTAATATCACTTGAATAAACTCACCATTTGACCTCGGCGACAGGGTTGGCGATTATCTTCGTGACAAAGGTAGTCTCCTCGTAGGGCTGCGCAACGATGTCCTTGAGAGGCTCCACCTCTGGCCGCAGCAGGATGTCCAGCCGCGCGGAGCTCTCTCCGACACCGTACTGGTTCTTCGCCTGGATCGTGTACACGCCGGTGTCGACGTGACGCCCTTTGTATAACAAAATATAGACACATAGTACTTTCCTATTATTGGTGAACTTCGTTTCTAGTGAGCTTGGTTTACAGATATAGTTTAAAACGGTCAGTAATCACATATTATGTTAATGCGCATTGCATCATTTACGATAAATTTAAATAAGGATGCCTAAGAGTTTCTAGCTGGACTATAAAAATAACTGTTATAAATTCCTTACCACCAGTTGCTACTACCTGTCGTTCCTCGTCCCAAGATCGTTAACTGTTTCGAAATTACACCATTATCTGGATATAATGTGACACCCTAATTCCAAGGTAACATTGGAGAGGCCAAAACGATTTCCGATCAATACGTACGTAGAGTACCATACCTGTTGGAATGTGCAGAGTGAAAGTACACTCCTTAAGTCCGTGGTCCAGCTCCTTGGTGTCGGCGCTGGTGGTGAAAGTAGCATCGGGGGTGATCTCGTTTCCGTTCAGTAGCCACGCCACGTGCGGCAGCGGGTCCGCCGTGCACACCGCCGTCATCGTCACCGGTTCGCGTTGCATCACACGCTGAGCTTCCAGCGGGCTCGTGAAAATCGGCTTACGCAGCTCTGCCACCGCTGTAGATTGCCCGTTTATGTCAGTCATCAATCATATGAGAAGATTCATGATTAGACAAGGGGTTCTTCGCCATAACCTCATCCTTTGTTTAACAGGGTGAGGTTGACTTAGACTCGAGGAAAGATGTACAATATTTTACATCTAACCTACATAATTTGAGAGAGATGTTACACAGACATTGTCCTAAAATCAACCGCGAAATGTGATTACTCGTTTAGGTATAATGTCTTTGATACGGACATCGATTGACGACGGGCACCACTTAACGATTAGTTGGCCCGTCTAATTGTTTATGGGCCAAACCCAATCAACTCTCCGGATACAACCAGCCAGAACACGATCGCGTAAAATATATGTGGAAAATAAAAATATATAAATATATAAATATATATATATATGTTACTCTTGAGAAATAGATGGATCATAGATTAGTGGAATGGTTGTATTATGTCGGAAAACTCACGAGTGACGTCTAACTTTGCCTGCTGCACATTCTTGCCGAGGGCGTTATTGATCTCGCATTGCCACGTGCCGGCGTCTGCCAGCTGCACTCGGTCAACCACGAGCTTGTACACGTCGCCGTCATTCTCTAGGTGCACGCGGCCGCACGGGGTCACCTCCTGGCCGTCGTGCAACCACTTCACCGTCGGCTTGGGGTTGCCAGACACTTCCACGGTGTACACTAGCGGAAGACTCTCGAACACTTTTCCGTCTTTCATGTTGCTTTCCTTGAGTGAGGGGGGTCCTGTAATATAAACGGTAGTCAAGAAACATTTGTAGTGATTTAGGAGACGTAGTGAAGATTGGTTCGGAAAATGTGGCATACAATATTGGTAGACAAAGCCAGTATTTAAAAGTAATAATTCCATAGATTTATCCAAAATTTTGAATATCGTCTTTATTGAAAAGTTGATTCATAATAAAGTACTTCAGATAAAGTGATTGAACGAAAGTGACTTCAATATGGGACAAATTTGGTTTATTGATCCATTATGACAAACAGTATTAGAAGAGAAATTATGTGAAATCCAAATTTAAACTGAAAAATAATTTTGAAAAAGAGAAGCCCAATATTTACAGAACCAATACAAAGAAATACCTTAAAACAATGTTTTGCCAAAGCACAACTTCGAAGCTAATTTGCCAAACACCATCGATATGTACATTATTGACGTTTTTTTGTATATTTTTGCGATATATACAGCTTTGTATGCCTTGTTATTGCAGAAAACCTCCGATAAACTTACCACGTACAGTATGTGTGTTTGAGGCTGAAGCAACGTGTACCTATAGTGTCGTGAGTAGTGAATACGTACCGTTTGTGTCGTGTCAGAGGATAGAGGATTGTTTGTCAAACATTACTCAAGCATTTGCCATGCCTGCGACATGCACTTAGGTATATAAAGTTTACCTTGATGACGTCGCGGTGAGGGCCACGGGCGCTCTCAACATCGCCGACGCAGCGGGACCCAAGTATTAGTATGCCAGAAGGGAATGTTATTACGCATGCGTGCTAAAACAGACATACGATAGAAATTAGTACAGATTACAATGGCTATATGCTGAACGAATAAGTTGAATGGATCTGATAATTACTTCTCAGCTGCAAAAACCAAATATGAGGTTCTGAATATTGAAATTTGTTAAATAGTAGAGAAGAGAGTATCAGACCGCAGTTACACACCGAGGAGAAGCAATTCATATTCAGTTTGAAAGCAACAGTGAACGTTAAACCGTGGCAAACACTGCGTAGCGTTACGAAATGAACCCATTCAGCCGCGCGCATCATTAATGAATTTAATCTCTTCGCATAATATTTTATTGACTTGAATTACCTTTTTCATCTTCTTGATTAAGGATTTCATCTAATATGCTCCTTTGCCTCTGGCTTCGTCTCAACAATTCCTCTATATCTCCCGCCTCCTCTTCCACGCTAAACAAGTTGGCATTTTGTTTCCTCTTTCTTTCAACAGTCGTCTCCGCTGTGTTCTTTGTAATATTATCTAAGTTTCTAATAGGCCCTAGAACTAACTCCTCAAGAATACGATTTTTGACGTCATCTATCTTATTTTCCACTTTAATGAACTCATTTTCATCAAATTCTTTCGATATATGAATGAGCTTTTCCGTGATGTCGTTTTCGAAAATCCGTTCAGATTTTTCTTTTACTATAACAGATTCTTCCTCGCCCTCGTCCGTGAAGTAATCTTCTTTAAATGAAGATTGACGCACGTAAGAGTCTTTGCTGAACACCTTTCTGGTATCGTCTATTTCGAAAATAGATTTTGAAAGATCTTCTATGGATATTTCGCGAGAAAGTGAATCATTGTGCCAACTCATATCGTCCTCAGAGACAGATTTGATAGACATGCTGGTGGTTCTGCTCCCATACTGTCTTCCGTGTCTAGAGCTATTTTCTGCTTCGGAATCGGTTGGAGGTTCTTCTATAATTCCATAAGTACCTCTTCTAATGTGATCGGGTATACTATAACGACCCAGTTCAGACAGGAAGTAGCTATGACTTGCTATTTCTTCCACTTCCAGTGACGTCGTATGAGGTTTGTTCGGTTGAATTATCTTTCTATCGTATTCGTCATCGTCATCGTAATACACGGCGGAGGAAGTCATTTTGTGTAAAGTGCGCGTTTCGGCTGGACCTAACAGTTAAAATAGTATTATGTTGACTTGGATAATATCTATTATAGACGTTAATAGACATGCAATGGATTGTTGCATTAGACATTTAATAATTTCATATTGAAAAGCAATCTCGTATGACGATTAGATTACGCGTGTATACAATGTAATATGAAGTTAGAGTTTGGGAATAGAAGGAGACAAGCTGGTACTGACCTGTGATTATAGCGCCGTGAGATCGAGTGCTGCTGACTTTAGAAACAATTATGGAACCATCATCGCCTTTCTTGAATGTTGTTACAGTTTCGAAAACTCGGCCTAAACAACAAATCACACTTGGTATGTTAAAAACACAAGTTAAAAACATGCGAAACTAGGCGTGAACTAGTGAGTGTACCGTAACCTAAAAGCTGTTTGCTGATTGGAAAGTGAGAAGCGAGAAGCAGATTAGGTTATACCTTCTGATTCAGCACTAAGTGGTTCTTCTTTGATGACCTGCTTTTTAATGGATTTGCGTTTAGGAGATTTTAGTTCTGTGTCAATAGATACTTCATCAGCAGTTTCTGGTTCTGTGACTCCTTTCTTTACTTTTTGCTTGTCTGTTTTTATATCTTCGGATCTTGGTTTCTGTACTTGTTCGTCCTGATTGTCATCCCAAATAGACTTCTCCTCAATTGCTTCTGGTTCTGTAATGGACTTCCTGGCCGTTTTTACTTGTGATTCTGCTTCATCTACTTTTGGTTTTTTAGGCTTAGCATCGTCTTCGCTTATATCATCCCAAAATGACTTTTCTTCGGCAATTTCTGGTTCAGTAATCGATTTATTTGCCTTAGCGGCAGGGGCATCTACTTCAGTTATTTTAGTTTTAGTATCATCTTCAGCAATATCCTCCCAGAATGACTTCTCTTCGGCCTCTTCCGGTTTTGTCACCGATTTCTTACCTGTAACTGATTTTTCAATATCTTCAACCTTGGGTTTTTTAACTTTGGCGTCATCAGTGTCATCCATAGATTTTTCTTCCACTAAATCAGCTTTCGTCTTTCCTTTTTTTGCAGATTTTTTATCTTCCGTATCCACTGTACTTTCAACTTGCTTCTGTTTTGATGTAGCTTCGTCTTCGACTTCATTTTCGACTAGTGTTTCTTTCGAGAACCGGGAATGAACTTCCTTTGCTATTAAACACAATGAAAATATGATAAAATGTTTTATTGGTAAGAGTGACAAGACAAGTATTAATCACTTCACAAATGTTGGATGAGAACAGAATGGAAAAGGTGCAGCAATGTTCATGGGTGCACACGGGAGCATTCTTGTCTATTGAATGCTTATATCTAGAAAATAAATCTACTGAACGACCATATTGGGGACATCACAAAAAATCGTGCAGTGCAGTCATCTAATGGTCACTAGACTACGGTTACTGAACTACTACTGTACCTATGGGAACTGCCAGCCTGGCCAATTCACTGGTGAACTATTGGGTCGTTTGGGTTTGTATACTTTACCAATTGTCTGGTGTGTTTAACTGTTCTGTGGTATTTGAGTATTCTGGATCTATGAAGCTATAAACTAAAATTTGTCTACAACGGACTACACTATAAATATACTATACTTTTTAAACATAAAATCATAAATCTTATTTGAAATTCGACGAGACACTTTATGATATTCTATCCCAACAGATTAAATAGAATATAAGTATTTTCTTTTAACTTGTAATAAAATTTATTATGTACCATTTTCTGTAAACTATTAAATCTTAATGTTTACCATCTCATCTCATCAACCGATTATTTCTAATTGAATTGCGTAGATATTCTTCATGAACGTAATGTCGCATATTACGGACACCTAAATTAAATTCACCAGACCCCGCCACACGAACTACATACTTACTATGTATTGTGACTGTGCTCTTGGACGATACACTGCCCATTTCGTTTTCGGCCCTCACTTCGTATTCTCCGCCATCTTCTTCCTTCACCAAAGTTACCGTCAGATGATAGTTCTCCAATCTACAACCACCATTTCATTTATAGCATTCGGATGTTAAAACGACAAATCTTGTCTTATAAAACAATTGTTTAAGTAGGTAATACAGATTTAAATACCAAAAGGCTACTCAACTTAATTTTAACATAAAAAGATGTACTGTTTCTATACTCTAATACATTGTAAATGTTTTATAATTTAATGTTCGAGTAATAATTATCGAACCTTTGAGAATCCCTTTCTATTCTGATCCTTGCATCAGTGGTGACTTCCTTTCCGTCCTTATACCACTTGACCTTGGGCTCAGGGCAGCCCTCCACCTCCACTTCTAGTTTCAGTGTCTGGCCCGCATCGACTGTCATATCCACTAGACTCTTGGTAATGCGCGGCTTTCCTGGGAATTAATTAATTTTAATAATCCCTGGGGTATGCAGACATGTGGTAACAAGGGCTACAAGCTTAGATAAATATTAGGCCGTTGTTTTCTTATTACCTCTGTTCAAAAATTCGAATACAATAAGTTACGTCGATTGTCAGATTACAGAAGCATATCTACATCGCTTGTCTGATGCTACAGGTACCGCGTGTAGGTAGCTTGTTGAATAGAAATAAAGATTGCAGTTCACTCTCAGCAAATTTAGAGTGTGTTCTTTCCTAGTGAAATATTTTTAACGTGTTACGATTGCAATTGAAAAAACTCACTGTTAACGGTGAAGGTGGCCTGGCAGCTGTCCTCGCCCAGCTCGTTGGAGACGCGGCATGTGTACTGGCCGGAAACCTCCGCAGTCACCTCCTTCAGGACCAGCTTGTGCGAGCTGCCGTTGTCCACACGAGTGTACACCGACTTCTTCTCTGTTATTTCTACGTCACCCAGGTACCTGCATTCGGGGATTGCAGGAACTAGGTGAACCATCAATTGCCAACATGACTGCATTTTAAGCTACAAGTTTTTTCATATAAAATAAACATGGTAATAAGAGATTGGTGATGGTATATTGTTGAGTAAGATGCAGCACGACCTTAACTGTACAGGTTTCCTCGCTGATAAATTTCTACGTACTTTCTACATTCTTCACGTACCTACTGCTAATATTACTTTAGCAAACTGCAAAATATGTCTAACACTTTAATACCTACGAAAATCAGAAAAATGTCATAACGGCCTCTTTTCACAGTAGGTGGGTGGAACATTTTCCCAGCTTTCATTATACTTATATGTGTGTATAGGCAACATTAAAACGACATTGACCATTTGACGCTGGGCGCGGGGTAGGCGTCCACTTCAACGGTGAACTCGACGTTGACGTCACCCTCGCTAGCCGTCGTGTCACGTAACTTCTGCGTGAACACGGGCCCGCAGCGCACGTTCAGCGCGCACGAGTCGCTCGCCGCGCCGTGCACGTTGCGGATCTGAAACACAAACCGATTGATAGCTGGCAACATACACGTAACGTCTGGTTGTAAGTGAACCTCATTAACCCATAGACCAGACGATTTTCTATGACACTTGAATGACAAGGGTGTGAATTTTCTATTGAACCCTTCTCGAGTAATTCGCGAAAGTCTTAGAGCTCGTTTTAGGTTTGCTAAATGTCAGTAAGGTCTCACCTCACAGGAGTATTCCCCGGAGTCCGTCCGCGCGGCAGATGTGATCACCAGCGAATGCGCCGCGCCTGACGTCACGATCTTCACCGATGAGGACTCCGTCAACTCAGTTTTATTCTTGTACCTGACATTTATTTAAACTTTAGCTAGTGGGAAGAGCACAGATAATTTAATCCAGAAAGTGGACAGATTCGCTATGAGATAGGAACTTCTTTAACGAAATGATAGTAGGATATGTGGTCTACTTTAGTTCTACTACATATCAGTTCCAAGAGAGGGCTCACCATGTGACGCTGGGCGCGGGCTCACTCTCGGTCTGGATTTCGAATGTGACAGTCTCCTTCTCAAGGCACTCCTTGCTCCCGCCCAACTTCTTGGTGATCTTGGGCGCCGAAGACACGTGCCATTGCCAGAAATCTGAGCACTGGTTTACCTCGTTTCTGGGAATATAAATGATAATATAAAAAAAAGTTATGATTTAAATGCGAAACGTTCCAATCAAATAATTGACAACAGAATACTTGTAATTGGTATAATTAATCGTTATTAATAATATTGTGTAGTAACGTACAAAATAATTTAATTGAAAAAATGAAAGCTTTTACAGCCTAAGCAGAACTTGAAGAGTTTTGTCTCTCCCCAGAAATAAACTAAGGCTATTTAAATTCTTATGACCCCGTACGCATACATTTATCGTATACCTTTAATCATATTTCTAATCATATCAGACGTCTACATGTGTAGACTACTTAATGATATATAGAGATAGAACTTGTTCGTTGTCAAACTGTTTAAACAGAAATCGAAGCCAAATAAAATGAGTAAAGACTCACTTAGCAACGACGGAGTATGATCCGGTGTCGGTGAGCTTGGCATCCTTGATGGTGACCTGGTACACCTCGTCAGATTGCTTCACTATGGTGATGCGCTCCGAGGACTTGATCTCCACGCCGTCCTTATAGAACGTCACCTCGGGCGCGGGGGCACCTTCGATCTCGATTGTCACAGTGTGAGTGTCACCGATCTGCAGACATGACACATATACAAATTAAAAAGTACTCGCCAATCTTTCTGTCCCAGTCCGAACAGCACTACAAGTTGAAATTCTTGCATTTACAGAAGTTACTGAGAAAAGGAGAGTTCGGTGATCGCTAAGATTAAGTATTTCTCCGCGATCTTCAAGTTTGGGGAAAAGTGTACACCGATTCTAACTCTATAAATATTAAAAGGAAACATTCCCACCATATTCTTAAAAAATTGTAAATTCTACTGATCCGTACTTTATAACTATGGCCCTCAAGTTGTAAGAAAACACGTTAAAGTACATCGCTGAATGCTCACCATACAGGACTGGTTCTCAATCTTCTTCTTAATCTTTGGCGCTGCCTTGACGACGAGGTTCATCGTAGCGGTCTCCTCGCCGAGCTCGTTGGACGCGGTCACCTTGTACTCGCCGGCGTCCGACGCGGTCACGTTCTTGATCACCAGCGACATGGTCTCCTCGTCTTCGTACAAGAACCTACAGGAGACAAACTTGTAGTAAGCAATGAAGAACTTTCATTGTGTGTTTTAGCCTTGAAATATATTGACACATGTCAATATAAAGTACAAGTACATACTTGAATTGCATAGTAGCCGCGCATCCTGTATGTCACACATAACAGCTTGAGCTAAGTTAGAACTCCAGATATGATGTAGTTATTGCTTCCCATATATTTTTTAAACCATTAACAGTTCTAACTTAGCAATTCAGTAGCAAGGTTAAATTGAGTAACGTAGCAAAAATTTGAAGTACTTCACAAAGTACTTTGATTTAAAAATACTTATATCTCATAAACCTATTTCATTATATTGCCCCTGATGATGAAACTATACAAAATCACTGTCAGTTGCACTGTTTGAATTAATATTCCTTACAATAGAATTAAACAGCATCAGCACTACTTACTTATGCCTGGCATCAGCCTGCACCACCTCCCCGGCGTGCTCAAACACGACGGAGGGGCGCGGGAAGCCCTTGCAGGTGAGCTCCAACATGGCCGACCCACCAGCCGCTACTATAGCCTCGCGGTGCTCCACCACCAGGGTGGGCTTCTCGGGCTCGCGGTGCAGCTCGTGAACAGCTCCTGGACAACACATACATACCGCTTACACCTTGGAAGTTATATCCCACGTCGCGGCTGGTACAATCTCACTATAATCCTACTAATTAACTATTCATAGAATTCTGCGATTTATTATAATTTTTTTTTATTTAATAGGCTGCACCACAAAAAACATATTCATTTATAACGTTAATTTTAACCAAACATAAGGTTAAGGCTGCAGCACTACACAACAAAAGGGTCTACACTCAGCATAATGCTAATGATATGGCGCAAACCAGAAGCGTTGATTTTCAGTACAGCCCGGTTATATATATAAGGTTACATTTATAAGGTACTGAATAAAGTATCAGTAGTAGGTAGGTACGTAAGTATAAAACGTCAAACGATAAATCCTAAGTAGCATAATATAAAATGTGAGATGGAAAGTATATTTTAAGATGTATAGGTTACCTTGCACAGTAAGTTCAGCGGAACAGGAAATGTTCCCGGTGCTGGTCTTGGCGACGCATGTGTACAGTCCAGCGTCCTCGGGCTTCACGTGTTGGAACACCAGCGCCAACGAGTCCTCATCGTCACCGAGAAGTACCTGCCATAGACAAATATTGACCATAAGTACTACTAATTTAAAAAAGTAAAGATTTGTAATGTAGGTAGTGATTTTTTTTTGATGAAAGTACTTGACAAAAGCTGTAATAGAAGAAAGTAATCATTTTCAAGAGTACCTACTGATATTACGTATAAGGATGACTGACACATATTAACATGATATACCTAGAACACATTACATCTCATAATATTTGAGTATTCAATTGGTATAGTTAAATTATGCATACCAACAGACCTTAATAAAAATAATAAATGATTTACAAAATAACCAACATAAATAATGCATAAAACTTGAGTAGCCGTATCGTATTAAAACATAATTCAAAATAAAACATTATCTTTAAATATCAAAGTATTTCGAATCTAAATATCTGAACGAATATTGTAGTTAGTGATGTAAGTGCAAAATTAAAAATATCGGAACCTAAAGTGACTGTATAAGCTCAATTCCCGGGGGTTCACCCGGTGCCCTGTACTTGTCAGCCCGCGATCCGCTCCCGACATAACCAGCATTCTCTATGGTAGCGATCAACTGGCGCGCTTCCTATTAATTCGTTCCGTGGACAGCGCGGTATGCGACTTGTACGAGTTGATTGCCCGTCGCTCCCTGTTCACGCATAACTCAACGCACCGGTTGGCAAACGAAACTTACATAAAGGAAAGGATAGTGTGAATAATAATAAAATAGTTATAAGTGTTTTCTGTATCGGTGAGTAAGAAAATAGACTCCTTGGCAGTTACTTGCCGCTTCTTCTATGGCTTACTAAATTGACTTTCGAAAAGTGTTTGTAAAATCTGCTTCGAATAAATACATTTCATTTCATTTAATTTCTATACGTACATTTCACTTTTGCGAGAAAAACAAACTACCTCTCAATAGAGGTTTTGTCTAGACAACTCAAAATGTAACAAATTCAAATATTTGTATGGACACTGACTCTGAGATTTTTAACGCGTACATTGACTTATCTCAAAATTTTAAGCTGAGCAAAAATAGTTGTTCATAATTACTACAAACTGAAGCAGTTTAAGATAAATCTGGGCGCGATTTATACATTTTGCACTGATTATACTAACGTAGATCACAACGTAACGACATCAAATTAAGTAAAGAAAAATAAATGTCAACGTTACCTTAAACCTCTCTTCGGGATCAAACGCCTGTCCATCACGCTTCCACACGAAGGTCGGCTTCTCCCCCTTGGCCAGCAGACCCTCACCGCCTGGAGGCAGCTCGAAGAAGATATTTTTGTCATCTGGAATACAGATTACATTATCAAATGCACCGTGGACTACAGGATATTGCAGTTCAGAAATATATTTTTCACTCTATTAAAATTAAAAAACGCGTTCAGATTAACTTAACTATTCTAGGATATAAATTTAGCGATTTGACGACACCTATTTTACCTATTTTAGTAATGCACTAGAAAAGAATCGTATGTTATTTTAATTACTTAGTACCAAAATATTTTTCTTTATCATTATTTTTTAAAGTTGCAAATCTAAATATCCCATTAAATAATGTATTAACACCATTGACTTATTAAATAAATGAATGGCCCATACAAAAACTGATAAACTCAACTTTCAAAGCGCTGGATTTTTTTATAACAATTTCAAAGGAGTATAACTAATATTACTTAGTTAAACTGAACGTTTTAATACCTGTATCCATATCGATGAAGCCTCTTTCCAATTGCAACAATAAACAGAGAACACTAAACACCACTATTTAAAGGATCAACATTAAATGAAACCGTTTATTTTAGAAGTGCCAATTAATCGCGGTACCAAGCATATAGGTCACGACGCAGACTACCGCGGGTAGCCATTACAACAATTACTCTGAGGAAAAATGTTACCAACGTCTGGATGCTGTCCAATGTTTGTTTATGACGGGAGGTTGCTATAAATATTCTTTGCTAAAATTACATTGAACTTGCTGACTTGGAGGATTCCTATTACGTAAAATTAAATGCGATAGACAAAATGATTTATTAAAATTAACTAAAAAGTGTTGGCTAGATAACTTTTTATGTGAGTAATGAACTAACGAGTTGACCACCTGATGGTAAAAGGTCACGACCATCCTTGGACATTCATAATTTTAAAGGAGTTTCTGACGCGTTGTCTATGCGTTGTGCATGTGGGGTGAAGCCAGAGCAGAGGAGATTCTTTGTAGCAATCAACATTAAAACAATAAATTGTTCATCCCGTACGTCCCAAATAAATATTTGATCAATTATAGTAAATGTTTTCAATAATAGCAGTTGTATTTTTCAAATTTTTTTTTAAGAATTGATCTGCTGAGCACTTTAAAGTTTTCAGTCCTGAGCAAAAAATTCAGAGAAGGAAATATATTTTTAAATTTGGAATGGCATTTAGACAAGCTAATTACTTCAGACAAGGCAACAGAACCGGAAGCTATCAACAAAACAAATAATTAGTTGACCGTTGTGATAAATGACTACGTTATGTCACATTTGGAATGAAATTACTGCAAACAAAATGGTTAGAGAGGCCGAGAAAGGAGCAGATGGGTCACCTGATGATAAGCGCTCACTGCCATCCATGGACGTCCTTGTCATCTAATGTATCATATGCATTGTCGGCCAAAAGAGTAGGGGAAGAACCGCTTATCATCGGCTCTTTGACACTCTAACCGAAACAATTCAAAGCATTTCAGGGTTGATTCTAGAAGCAGGGGGGGGGGGGGACCAAGTAAGGGAGCTAGACCAATCTAGCTAATCTTTTTCCAAGAAAAGACCTAACCAGCATTAATTTCGGTAATAAATTGGGTGCTACACTGTCACTGTCACATATTGACGCTGCGATGTGGTGTGGTTGTGGTACATGTTGACCCTTAGAGATAATGGTAAACTTACCAACAACAGTGACGGTGGCCTCAGTAGTGACCTCTCCGTAGATGTTGATGGCCGTGCAGGAGTATTTGCCGGCGTCGGCGGCGCTCACGTCAGCGATCACCAGTTCGTAGCACCCGCGGTCGGCGCGCGTGCGCACGATCGACACACGGTCGCTCTCCGACGTCGTCACGATCTCCTTACCGTCGCGATAACTGGAATCAACGTTTCATATTTAATTAAGCATTTTGAAGCATCTTTATGCACCTTTCCGTCACTGTAGTGGAAGTAAACAATTACGTGTACGAATATATCAGTTATAACTGTACAAATGAATGATTTCGAATTTGAATTCCTTTTAAATTAACGTCCAAAGATTAATGTGCAAAAGTTATCGGTAAATATTGGATTACATTAAGTATTTTGGGATTTTAAGATATCGAAAGTTTAAACTCCAAAAATATTGCGTTTTAAAGTTTCAAGAGTCTTAGTATCTAATTTGTTTACTTGCATTACAATATGACTTACAATTTGACTTCAGGGTTGGGGTCACCCTTCACCCTGACCATGAAGCGGAGATAGGTGTTGAGCAATATCTCCGTGTCCTTCAATGCCACCAGGAAGTAAGGGGCGTTCAAAGCGTTCTTCTGTTTCCTTTCTTCAGGAGTCACTGTTACATTTTAAGAAAAGATTAGAGAAAGCATTGGATGTAAAAATTTTACTAAGATATTTGGGCATCTTCTTTTATGAAAGGTTCTTTGACAAAATTTTAGTGAACTAGAGAAAACTGATAAAATTCATTATTCAAAGGTGTGATTTATTTGACCACTGATAATAAGTATTACTGTGATGATACGTAGAATTTATTTTGGCTATTCCCGACAGATGAGCAGACAAGGCACGTGATATACCTCAGCCCATAGATATCCGTGATACCGATCGCAACATCGACGCATTGCCGGTAAAAATTAGCGGAACATCCGCTTGCGTTTGCAAGTAACGTGAAAACATTTAACGGTTCATCCCGAAAGATATAAACACTATTAAAATCGAAAAATTTAATAAATAAACTAAGATTTCTTACTCATATAACGAAATCACTGAAAGACAAAAGATAATGTTTCCCTAGAAACGGATATATTTATTAAATCTACTAAGGCATGCGATTTTCGAAACTACAATACGTGTTTAAGTGGCAAAAGACAGGAAAATTATACATTGGATAGTAGACGAAGAGCTACGGTTATCCGCGGTACAATGCTTTAATCGATGATAATGTTGCAACGACCATGCAGGTTCAAATAATAGAGCAGAAATAAAATAAAAAATGCATAATATAATGTCTGATCTGCAAAAAAAATACTTAGAATGTGTGACTGAATTGGGCAAATTGAAATTAATAAATAATAATAATAAATATGTGTGGACAAATTCACACAACGCAATATTAAATATAAATTAATATCACACCGTCAATCTTGAGCTGACATTGCAAGCTGCAATCTTCTGAACATCATTAAATGACCAGTTGTGACCAATCTGCCCAACTCCTTGAGCTAATAGTGCAAATTGACTCACGTTCGTGAACGACTAACTGGGCGGTGCAGTGAGCGTTTCCTTTGACGTTTTCTGCTCGCGCTGTATAAGTTCCCGAATCATCTTCTCTACAGTGCAACACTTCCAGCCTGTGGATCCCGTTTTCCGAGACGACGTTCACTCGGTCCATAAGTCGATCGGTCAGCGGCTTGTTGTCCTTGAGCCAAGTCACCTTGATGTTCTCAGCGCTTTCGAGCAGCTTGCATTCGAAGAACGCATTCTCGCCCGCTGGGGATTCAAAGCACCTTTAGCGGAGGATCCGTACGGAACTTAAACATGCATCGTTCTATTAGATGAACAGTAATGTAATGTAGTGAGAATTTTGTCGTGTCTGATAAACGGTTTTTGCTTGTATAGCTAGTGATATTTCTAATTTCCAATGATTTCTTTTAAATGTTTTCGCCATGGAACCGTACGAATCCTCAAAGAAAAGGATAAACAACGAAGCTTTGTTAGAAAAATGTATTGTGTAAGTTAGTTTACTAGAAGCATATGTACAAGCGCTAAGTGTATCTACTTCTATTACGATGTATTTATTGCTCTATGCACGAGTACTGTCTTTGTACTTACGCTCGATATTTTGACCTTCAAGCGTCTTCGTAAATAGAGGTCTTCCATCTGCAGATTCCGACCTGCTATATGACGTCTTTGTCACTTCAGAAGCTGAACCATTCAACACTTTAGAAAATTTACTATCCAGAGTAGATTCTCCATTTTTAGACCGTTCATACTTCGATTCTACACTAGTAGCGCTTTCAACAATACTTCCATCGTAATTTGCGTCAATACTGAGTCTTGTTGAGCGGCCATTCTTGGAGTCGCGACGGTACTTCGATGCGATACTGTCAATCTTACTGGTGGTGTCAGTCCCATCATAACTAGATTCGATGCTTACTTTAGATGAGCGTCCTTCGATTTTGCTCTCAGAATTGTTGTTGAGGCCATATTTGGAAGCGATACTATCCAGCTTACTACCTCCATCATAAGATGATTCAATGCCGTACTTTGAGCCTTCCCTGGTTTCGTAGCTTGATTCAATACCATACTTAGATCCGCCTTCGGTAACCGAACTAGAGGAATACTTAGATTCATACCGTGAAGTGACACCTCCTTCAAGAGAACCACTTGTCTCATATTTGGTGCTTTCTAAGCGCGATCCACTTTCACGGCGAGCCAGAGAAGCTGCGCCAGTGGTATCATAAGAGGATGATTCATAGCGGCCTCCACTAGACAGCTTGCGACTACTGCTGGAGTATTCTGAAAAATAGAGAAGTTAAATCAGCATCACAAAAGTTGATAATTTGTTGTAAAGATGTCTTGATATTTAAATAAATATTTAATAAAATATTATATTCACCTCCAGATACCCGCGTACTACGACTGTACCTCGACATCTCTTCTTCAACGACTTCTCCAGTGGTTACAGTTTGGTTCTCTTGTGTAACTGATTCACTTATTTCTCCGGTTGTTACAGTTTGATTATCTTGGGAAACTGTTCCGCTTAATTCTCCAGTAATTACGGATTGTTTATCTTGTAAAACTGTTCCGTTTAATTCTTCTGTGGTTACTGTTTGATTATCTTGTACAACTGTTTCACTTATTTCTTCAGTTATTACAGTTTGATTATCTTGGGAAACTGTTTCGCTTAATTCTCCGGTAGTTAAAGATTGTTTATCTTGAGAAGCTGTTCCGTTTAGTTCTTCGGTGGTCACAGTTTGATTATCTTGTGTAACTCTTTCACTTATTTCTCCGCTTGTTACAGTTTGATTATTTTGGGAAACTTTTCCGTTTAATGCTTCAGTAGTTACAGTTTCATTGACTTGGGAAACGGCTTCGCTTAATTCTACGGTTGTTTTATTTTGATTGATTTCAGTTAAGATTTCCTCAGATATCTTAGTTGTTTCAGTTTTACCGTTTGCTGCCTCTTTGTCAGCTGGTGTTTGTTCAGGTGGAGTTATAACGTTAGTAGCAACGTTTTGTTCGCCTTTAGAAACAACAGTTTGTGCACTAACTGTTTCAGCTGTACTCAAAGACGTAACGTTTTCAGATACTGACGATGTTTCCACTTGCGATGTTTCTTTTTGCACTGATGACGTTTCTTGTGCTTCCTGCTCAACGCTTGATGAAGTCTCTTTTATACTAGTTAATTGTTCAACTGAAGACACTTGAGACGTTTGAGTGCTATATGACACCGATTCTTCTACCTTTTGTGCTGATTCACTTGACTGTTTAAGAACTGAACCTTGGCTTTGTTCAATGGAACCTTGTTCAATTGTCTGTGTTATGGATGATGATTCTTCAACGGATACCTTCGTTGAAGTCGCTTGAACAATTGAATGCTTTTCTTCTTCAACTCTAAGTTCAGCACATTTAGTTTTTGCCGAAGAAGCTGTACTTTCTGTAACAGAGGCTTCTTGAAGAACTTGAGTTGATTCGTTGGAAGATTGTTTAAAAAACGCGCTTTGAGCACTTTGAGACAATTGAGAAGATGTTTCTTTTATTGACTGTTCAGCAGATTCTACTGTTTGTGAAGTGATGTTGTCTTTACTAACAGTTTCCTGGATTGTTTGTAAGCTTTCATTAGCCGTAGAAGTTTCAACTTGAGTCACAGACGATTTAGATTCTAAATCTGTAGTGACTTCACTTGTCACAGTACTACTGACAGTTGAACTAATTATTGCTTGTTGCTGTTGTTGTTCGCTAATGGAAGAGATCTCTGTTACTTCCTGTTTAGAGACCTTTCTTGCAACTTCACTGGCTTCTAGAGAAGCTTTCCTTTTAGACTGAATGACCTGAATGGACTCTTCTTCAACCGCTTCTGTTTTTTCGACTCGAGAGCGTTTTTCTTTAACTTCCTGGCTTTCTTCTACCTGTGTGTCCTGTATGTGCTCACGTTTTTTCTTCTTTTCTTCTGGTTCTGGCGATTTATACTCTGGTTGTTCTTGTGGTAACACTTGAAGATCGTCAGCTGCGTGTTCAGCTAGAGCAACTGGAAAGTGAATGTTTATTTTTCATATTCAAGATCATTAAATACCTAACTTATTACACGTGTGCAATGATGCTTACCAGCGTCGCTACTATATTGTCCAATCTCTTTAAGCCAATTGCTTTTTACGTGCTCTCGATGAGCTGTAAAAGTGATCGATGATTGTGATACTTTATGCCGAAGTTCGAATTTTGCAGTATTCGGATGATCGATAACTTCGTTTTCAGGAAGCTGAAAAGGCATAATTATTTTGGGAAACAGGAGAATAAATCAAAATGTGAATAATATATTTATCTTAAGTCTTATGTATTACCTTTATGATATTCTTGAGAACAAAGACAGAACGATCCTCAGAGATTCTTTTCACTTTGCAGATTAATATCCGTGCTTTAAAAAGAAATACGTATCTTTCCTTGGTCAAATCCTCGTATTCAACGGTAAACCAGTCGTGGGTGAGCAGGCGGCCGAGTTTGTAGATGTTTCCTCGAAAACCTTCGATGCTAGCAATAAACTTATTGTCAGTGGCACGACTTGGGACTCCTAAAAATAATTCTAAGGCTTTTTGGAGGTCTGTATTGTCATCACCGAGACGTTTTGAGTACTTCACTAGTTCCTGTGTGGGAAAATATTTCATTGTTTTAGGTTAAATAGAGTTGTATTAGCATCTATAATACTTTAAGCATTGTTTACACAGTATTGATTGTAACGGACCGTTGACATTTTTTTGGGACAATATTTTACGAAACGCATTTTTTTCGCAAATGAACATCGATAAAATGCTCGTTAGAAATTTATTGATAGTCTTACCAATGGATAACTTAGTTTTTTTGCTAGGTCAATTATTGTGAAATCTAGAATTATATGATTTACATAGGTACAGGACTGTGTCATGCTACAGTAATACACCAGATATATTACCGTGTTACGCTGTCCTACTACTACTTATCATTAGGATTTTAGGATATATTAAATGTAGAAATTCTGCTTGTCATAGTGATTATAGAGCAATTTAGGTATACCAATTAGTTACCTTTAATAATAGTTGGTAGTCATTAATTCTCTGTATAGGAAGCTTAAGATGTTCAGAAAGTCCTTTATCGTCACCGAGCTTTTCTGATAAATTCTGTAAAAAGAAGTTACATCATAAAAAATATTTAAATTGTTTGCATTATATTTATCGAAAGAAAAATTAACCTCAATCACAGTAATAAACGTAAAGGTTCCCACCCTTCATATATCATTTTGTAATGCAATTGCTATGTATTTGAGCAGAAAGTAACATGAGGCATTCTGTCATCGAAGTTAGATACGTAGTGTGGTACCGCTGGCGACCTGCCAACCGATTTGGGTGACGCCGGAGGTATACGTGTGCTCTCTTAATTCAAATTGGCGTTTGGACGTGGCTAGCATAGTGACATTACGAATGCAATAAATCTAAAAACGGCTAAATGAGTTACAGTTGAGGTTATAACCGTTGCCGACAAAGGGTAATGACGGTTATTTACTATGGAGCTTGCTGCCACATCAAGATCGATGTTTGATGTATGGGCTGCATACGGAAGACATAATACATCTGACATAGTTCTTTTCGCCAAAGGTCTTGATTTGTCTTAACTGATTGACTGTGAATGATGCATAGTTCCGATACAAAAACGTCTGTACATTAATGAAATTGATTTGGCAGTCGCATTTACAGCAATCCAACGGAAAGTGGTTCTTTAATAGTTAGAGAGATAAAATAGTGTGCATACCTTGTAACGGTTAAAATTTTACTACAATCGATTGGATATAAAAATAGATGGTGTTATTAGACTTTTAATGTAAGTGGAAACAAGTTCATATTCATCGTTAGACTGACATAAAACGCATTAATTGTCCTACTAAATAACCTCATCTATCCACCAGTAAAATCTCGTAAAACTGTCTCCTATCATAAATACATCAAAACGCGCAAACGGTTCTCTGGTATATTTAAAGCGCCTTGACACATTGCTTCCAGATCGTGGGTAGTTGACGAGTAGCATTCGAATACTAGTAGTAGGTTGAAAAATCTATACGTTTATGTTTGAAATTATTGTAAAAACATTCTAGAACCTGAAACCGTTATAATCAAAAGTTTTATGATAAGGTAGACCAAAATTCTAATATTGTTTCAATAGTAAGGGATATTATCAAGGTTTAAATATTTGCTTTTAATATATGATTTACCTACTCATAACTAATGGATGAATACTATTTCGTTGGAAGCAGAATATTCCTAGACATATCGCTACCACGATGATTTTTGAAGTGAATATGTAAATAGCTTACGATTCAGCTGCACTAAGTATATAGATGAATAACACCTTTACATAATTACTTGATATTTTTATATTATAAATATCAACTAATACTTATTTCAATCAAAATTTGTTATAGGAATGAAGTAAAAATAAGTATTTTTTTTATAAATGACTGAGTTTGTTGTTCGTCTGGTAGACCCAGGTTACTAAAGTATTAAAGTAGTAAATATCTTCTGGTTTTTAGCTATGTTGAAGGAATGGAAAAACTTAGCTGTTAAGCTTCTTATCTTTATAAAATATTGTTGCCTTTGATTCATAAATTCATTCACATGTTTTTTATATTTTTTAATTTTTTATTATAGATATTAAAAACAGTTTTATACGTACGTTGTGTCACGTATACGTTTGTAGTTTCACAATATATTTTGATCGAACACAACTATGTAACTTATATGTAACGCCGTACCTATCTACGTCTATTGAATCCAGTCAATGAACGACTTTAATCCCAGTACAACGAAGCATTGAACCCATAACTTTGTATAAAGTATGCAATTATTCCAGTAACAATTTCCACGCGACCGAACTTAATTGTATTTTGGCACCTAAGCTTTACCAATTTGACATCGTCCAAGATTATTCGTCAACTCAATATCGTTAAAACGTAATAATGTGGCATTATACGAATGCAGTTTAGATGATAGGTCAGACTAAAATGGTCTACGTTAGTTGGATGCGTCAGCGTAAACACGGTTCATGTTATAGTGTTTACAAAATGTTATAAGCAGTATTAATATTGCCAAGCTGAGCCGAATCTAGTTGTTAATTGACGTACATTTAACAGATCTGAAAGATTTGAGCCCGTCTAATAGTTTAAAAATCCCTGGATCGAGACCTACTGTCAAGAGATCATCATTTTCTCATACTAATCAACAAAGATAACTACTACTAAATCAAGACACCGATGAAAATATTTACGTCTCACGTTAGCATGGAGAGCATTTTGATTTGTTTCAAAACACAAAAGACATGACGGGAGAGTGTATTTAATGATGCATTCAAAGAAGTTACAAACGAACGAAACAGCTGTTAGGTTTATTATCGGGTCTAAAAATTACATTTTATAATTGGGTCAAGGTCACCGTAGAGCTCTTTTGTAGGGGCACCCGAAGCTTCTCGCGCGAGCAAGAAACTGCCGGTCGACGGGCGTCAGATAATGACGGCGCAAACACCCACACGGCCCGCCTCGAAATAAACCAGACGTGTTGTTTGAAACACTACACCCGTCGGACGTAGAAGTCGGGTAAAATAACGATATTTTACAAGTGCTCGTTACGTAACGGAGCGCCGGCGGTCGAGGTACCGGCTCCTACCTGAGCGGGGGCGGTCACAGCGAGGGGAGAACACAATCACAGTCACACACTTCACTCGGACGAGTGGTCGAGGGTCGGTAACGCTGGAGCGTGCGAGGTGTTCGCGGCCGCGGCTTCCAAGCGACTGGGCCACTGCTGGCCCTGCTCGATCCACTGCTAAACATAGAACGGTCGCGTCGACGGTTTTTGGGATAAGTCAATTTCTCCGGTGACGTCGTGCGACTGCAAGGCCCACGGTCGCTCGACAAGGTCGCTAAACAAACCTTGTGGATCCTTGCTCGGGTCGACGGTGCGACGGTGCGACGGTGCAGTGTTGATACGTTTATTCTGAACTGATGTTCGTTTGTTGCACATGTCGCTACGGTCAACGACAATTATTGCAGCTATGTTTAACGTGCTACGTTTCAACTGAAAAGACACAAAGTCTACGAATATATAGCGGTGTATTTCGCCGATGTTAATGTTTGTAACTCAGGATTATCTTGTTATGTTTATTACTGTGGCTCCGAATAATGCCATAGTAAATCTCTGATAGTCCTAATGACTCTTATTAAGTGTACAATAAATCAGTCGAAGGTACAATGCATCAACACATTCCGAAGCGGTCAGCGCTCTATACTAGTAATTTTATTAGGTATTCGTTATTAGTTATTACGCAATTAATGCAAGTTTGTATTTAATTTACAGCCAATTCATTTTTATTTTATCGTTTATACAGCACTCCTTTTCATATAGTTTATGACCAAAATTTAAAATAAGTATCGTTGGTTCAGTTTGTATCAATACATTAAGAGTCGACCGAAAGACGTTTTTCATAATAATATATCTTAGTATATATTGGAATGAATTTTCATACAAGAATGCAGGCATAAGAAATCAAAGAAAACTGATAATTGCCTTTAACTTTGCCCATAACTAATGTATTTGAAAGCACAGTGTGATCTAATCCCGCACTTTACTCACGGTCGCGACCGTTCGCGGGTTTATATCACACAGTGCTATAAAATAATATACGATACTTGTGACCTACGTGGTCT
>DWPQ01000046.1:0-25634 GCA_018251795.1 Perichares adela
AACCAAAGCTTACTTAAAAAGTTTATAAAAAAGTTGCTGTACCCTTCGGTTTTTAATGTGTGTAAGTCCAAATATTTTCGGTATGCATTTTTTTGACCTACATACATTTTGTAGTTCCCATAAAAAAGCTATTTGCATTGACCCCGACCAGGGGGATCTCCTGTAATTAATTTATTAAAACCACTATGTTCAAAATTCTAAATGAAGTAATGACTCAAAAACTAATACCTAAGCAAACGAATCTAATGATCGTATTAATTTTCGTCGTAGCACAACGACTTCAAAATTTCAGCGTAAAATTGAAATTTAGAAGTTGGCAAATAAAAAATGACATGATTTATTTAACCGAGTGAGAAATGGCCCGTCAAGTGATTGGACAGAACCCATTTGATTTGTTTAGACTTCTTTCAACTGTTGAAACGGATGAAAGCCGAGCACGTCACGTCCCAAATGGCGTCCCAGTTGAGTTGAGGAGCTCGTATTAGTTTAGGTACGTGTGCGCTCAATGGCTTGGATCCTTTGTTATGAAGATAGACATTTCCTGGCGAACGAGCAGACCTGATGATAGCTACTACTACCCATGAAAGTGATTAACACCGGATGGTCATCGATGCGCTTCTACTCTAAATAAAAAACATGCCACGAAGATATTCTTTATCAGTAATCATTCAGTCAACAAATATGCAGACGGACTCTGATACTAAGTGGCCATTGGTGGTCATTGAAAAAGGTTTCTCTAACAAGATGCCGGTCGAAGAGGGAACGGGAGAAAAAAATTGGATAGGTAAACAGTAATTGAATACGAAGCTAGAGCTAACGAGTGCTAACTTTTATTAAAATAGCATCAGTGCAGAATTACAAGTGAATCGATCTTTTATGTAATTTTGATTAGACTTACTTTCAGTGTTCTCGTTTAATACGATCGTTTAGATAAAAACGTAATTGCCAGTGATTTACCACATAAACAAAATTCTGTAGAAATTAATCAATTAAAAATGGGATGTATTGTTTCAGGTTTGAAATTGTAACAGCGCACCATGAACAAGAAATCTCATAAGAAAAAGGTTGGTGGAAATATATTTTAGACATTTAATGTTAACAGCTCTCAAGTTGCAACCTACATACGAGTATTTACATCTTTAGTGTTTAAATTACTATATTATTTATTGGACTAAACTATTTACCGGTTTAATACGAAATCCAAAAACGAAGCAAAACACGCAATGCATTTGGCACTTTACAGCAAGAGAGCGCGCTAAGGGCCAATCAGTGTGCCATCGCGGTGTTAATTGACGCAACGACGGGTTCATTGTATAAAAAATCTGTTTCAACTGCAGTGGACCGAGGAGGTCTTTGCCCTGATATTTTTAGATGTCATTTCGCTGAAAGTTCTTGTACTACAACACTTTCTTCATATATTTAACCGGGGATGCCTATAGATAGAAGTGTTCGTGAAGATTCAGGTTTATCGGAAATATTATAACTGATTCAGATGACGTAATGAGAATCACCGAAATGAACGGTTTATGGTTCAGATCGAGCCGCTACGTTTGTAGTTTAGTAAATTTTATGTGGTTTTTCGATTATGTGCTCCAAAAAATTTATGTTTATAATTTGTAAACTGGTAAATAGGACCAACACTAAAAGGACAATACGTGACATCATAATGGTTCCTTAAAGTAACGGAAACGAAACGTGAGTTTACTGGTAATAAATAAAATTAGTTTTCCGAACTCATCACACTTGTTTGAAAACACAAAATCATCTATTTTCTCCGTTCTATTTAGATACTCTGTTTGTTCAACAACAGGACAGCTCAAGTTCACGAAACAACTCCTGGACAGTAATATGGATAGTAAATAATAAAACTAAATATAAACAGAGCAAATCGGCGGCCCTTGGAGCAAGTTCATGTATTCGGAGTTGGCAAGCCGCTTGGCAGCGCAAACGCGCTGCAACTAATTACATAAACGCATCAACAGTCAACACTAAATAATACATGGAGATGTGGGATTATCGCTGCCTGATACAGAGCACATACAAATTTCCTACGATCCGTCTTAGTATCTGCTTATCAATTGTGGAGATTAATTTGTACCGACCGACCACCGCACCAAGATACAACAGGAACACGTATTACGAGTATATACAATGAGTTGGAAGATTCCACTTGCATGCAAATAGACAGAAACATTGTGATGTATAGTAGTATCACAGTCGCGAAAATTTTGGTGTCCATTTTCATCACAAGATCTGTCTACTCGTTTGTCGGCTATAAAATACACTATTTAGGTAATAATACTAATACACTCATCATCTAATACACTAATCATCATCAACGTTATAATGATCTAAGATATTACTTAAGTTGTATACATTGACAGAGACAAGCATTAACTCTAGTCCTTGACAACAAACACTTCTGTTTGTTGCCGATTTAGTCTCATTAAATATACCACGAATGCAAATTTGAAGTGCTCAATTGTAATATCTATGTCGGGTCTATGTCTATAATACTTGAATAAAGATGATACTGTTTTCTTCATTCATAGCCGAGATCCCAGCTACCATTCGCGTCGCATCTTTTTAAAGAAGTTCCGAGTGAACCGATAAGCAAGCGATCGTTTTGTATACAGACCTAATATAACTACTTTATCTTAATGCGTTTATATTGGACGCAAGATATTTGTGCCATTCTCGAGCGAGCCACTCCTGATCGAGAACATTAAATGTTATTGTAGTGCGGGAGACGGCGTGCGGCTGGAATTGGGTCTCATATTTTTGGATTCACAGATATTCCGTACGGATCATATGACTCCACAGTGTAAGGCTAAGCCACTGGCTTAGTATTTTTTTAATGCGAGGAACATTTCTGAGTGGAAATTTATAAATAAGAACACCAGCCACCCGTACACACCGACATAAACAAATTAGATGTCAAACAATTGTAATGCACATAGGTATTACAATATTTTCTCCAAATTCTTTTGTTAAGGAAAATTAGTCATTTGTAAAAGTTGTAAGCGTGATTTATCTCCAGGTTTATCATGTTTATTCTCGCAAACCCTAGGTGATTCCATGATATTTTAATTTAAGGCTCTCACTAATGACTATTTCAATAATTGATTATGCACTTTCCAATTTTTGGTACTACTTTCTATTAGACGTCTTGTTTTAAGACAGTCCAAAGAATGTAATGGAATCAATTCGACGGTACATTCAGTGTTATATGTTGCGCGTTGCGCGTGCAATGTCCGTCGTAAGTTGGCAGGGAGCGCGCGTGTCCTCACTCATCTCATCAGTCAGCTGCCGCCTAAATAATATTTAATCTTAATCTCCTCGCCCGTCAATGTGCCTAGCTGGGCATGCCTTTGTAGATTTCGGTTGAAGTTTTTAATTAGTGTAAATCGTAATTCTTGTTTTATTCTGAACTTTAATAAAGCGTAACATGAACAAATTGAAACCCAGGATATCTACAAGATGTAACTACATTGATTTTGTGGGTGATCATTGTAAAATTTTTATTAACTTTTATGATCCTTTTCATCGTTCGTATTTTAACAGTATTATAGGTAATAGTCTATATTAGCAATATGTTTATAGTCTTTACAGTTAAAGTTAGGAAGGGTCATAACGAGTAGCAGACAGCCGATCCGCGACGTAATCGTCAAAGTGAAGTATTCGTAGTTAGGGCTTCTGCACGGCATAAAAAACGATACTCGGGCTGATCATTGACCTTATAAAAAGTAACGTCCGTTTGTACCTTGATGGTTTGTGCCTTGATATCGTTTTGGACTTGTAAATCATATCCTACGGATTGTCACTTAACAATTAAATAAATACTAAGGATCATCAAAATCCTTAACTGTCTCCTTGAAATTAAAGCTGGAGTCAGGGTAAAAGGTTTTGAACAAACATGGACAAGGCTAGGCGTTTCTTTTCCTCATTGATTTGGCCGTTTAAAAACATTCTTCAAATTGGACCAAAGTTAATGATGCGCTGTCGTCACCCGCCGCTGGTATTGACAGATGTGTTCATTCTAATTATAACGACATGAGGAGCGCTATGGTCGGCTTTTCCTAGCAAAGTAAGCGATTCGCTAATTACACGCTAGAAATAAATGGATGAATTGTAATCTGCTTTTCACTTTATTTTATTAAACAGAATTTTGCTGCCCGTGGTTTTTTTATAGCCTGAAGAGCTAGCAAATGGCTGTTTAGCCGCCTGATGATAATTGGACACCGAGGCCTATGAACATGGGCAATTCCTGAGGAGTTGTCAATGCAACGCCGGCGTTTATGAGACCTTTTTACACCTTTTTTGGAGAACCCGATGTCACTTAACTCATGGTGCACTTTACTGAACTATAGATAAGCGTATGGGCCCAAAAATCTCATGTTGGCTGTTACTAGGCTCAGCTCCACTCATTTGTATCCTGAAGGTACTCTTACGTGGAGACAGAACTTACTAACTACTAACTTACTTAATCTCCTTATTTAGCTTATCACCAGACCACCATCGACCGTGATATTTTTTATGCGTTTTGCTTGCACTAAAATAAAATAGGTCCGCCATCATCCTTTTTGGTCGGCAACGCATTGGTGATGCCTTTGGTCTTACTAATTTCCATCGGCCACGACGATCACCTATCGAAAAATTATACTGTGACGTTTCCTAAGAAATTTATTTTCAGTGTGTTAACACTCTAACGTGTGTTACATTATTTTTAATAGTAGATAGTAGAAGTGTTAGTCACTTAGTGAAATCGATAACAATGTTGCCAGCAGATTGTAGTCCGACGGTCGTGCGCACAGTTGCGATAGTTTTAGAACATTAATCTTACGGTTTAAGCCTTTGACAGGTTGTTTTAGTTTACGTCTTAACGTATGACAGCCTTGGGCTGACTTACTGGGGACGCGAAGATAATATAGTCTAAACAAAAATTGATTTTTATTGTAGCGTACTTAAATGTAAAACGCTGCGGTGGTATTTAGTAACGTATTGGCCCTTCTAAGTCAGTCTAGGTAATCCCTTCTTTTGGCTTTATAGTACCTAATGTAATCCAACCACTAGTCGTGAAGGATAGTAAAATTCTTTATTCCCGTGATTATTTAACGTTTAAAAACACCAGTGAAATGTTTTACTTTTTGGTGCTTTTCGTGTTGGCCGAGAACCCGTCCATGCCGCCTTTGGTGTTACAGGGCGCTGATCAAAAAGTCTAAGGATTCTTAAAACTGTCTCGTCTCGGAACTGAAGTATTTTTATTGAAGCTCGTGGACATAACTCCATCCAGCTCTCTATCTCGAATTGTAGCTAATATTCAAAATACAGTACAATTAAGAGAGTTTAATATTTGCCATCATAGGTACTTTTTTCCCTAACGAGATTTTAGCCACCAGTTGGTTGGTCTTATTCATGATGACGGCAGAAATTTCTCGATTTATGTTCAAGCGGTTAATGGTAGTGTCGAGAGACAACGTTGATGACAAAAACCAGCTTTACAGGGCATTGATCAACAGATAGATAACGCCCGCAGTGTGCACAAACCTTCTGCTATGACAGTATCTAAAACGAATTAAACGACACTTGATCGCGATCCAAGACACAGAAACAATTGTAGGAGCCGTTTCGCATATTTCAAACGGCCGGTTATAGGAATCACTGCCAGCGAGTAATTCTTAACTATTATTAACGCTGGCGACGATTGTGCTACTTTGTAGCTTCTCTAAACTATTTTTGTCAATTAAGAAATTTCTTAAGCGTCGTTCTAGTTTGTTTGGAATTGTTACATCTCAAATTTCATCTTCGTGGAATATAAAGAAACATTTGATTGATTATCATATGGAAGATAGATTTCTTTCATATTCAGTTCAGTTCAGACTCTAATTTTGAACTGAAAAATACATTGCGATGTTCAGAAGCTGAACGAGAGTACTTAAACTATAGTTCATATCGATAGTTTATCTCTCAAACTACAACGATTCTACTTTCTTGTAATTGTGGCACTTCGAGTTTTTTTTATAGCGTTTTCTCTTTAAAGGTTTTGGGACCAGATAATTGTAATTGACGCATTTTATGTTAGTGTTCACAAGAAATAAATTTATAATTGACTTCCACTGGGAATAAACTTTTATCTAAGTTGAATAGTACAGACCGAGAAGCGTTGTTAGGTAACATTTTCCTATTTACATAGTTATAACAAAAACTTTGTCACGATTCTCAAATAAACATTTGATTCGTGAAACAACCTTAATAGAGCGAGCTACAACAATTTAACCCCAATAGTTCTCGCCAAAAACATTATACGCATTTTAATGGCTCTGCTATTTCCGACACACTCCGACATGGAAGTCTTGTTTATATCCATTAACCATTCCATTATTTACATTTCAAGTGTGCAGTGAAAGATACCTAATGGTTCACAGTTTTTATGCCAATGGCATGGAAATAGCGTTCAGGATTAACTTTGAATAAGTCTGAATGTAATTAATTCATTTAATTAGACGTTACATTCGTGGACAGTACCTGTATTCGTTGCAAGCTCCCCAATTAATTACGGTAGTTAATTGTCAATAAGGAGTAATAGATGTCATAATTTAGAACTAAAATAGTTTCCACGTTATGACGAATATGTAATTTTATTAAACATCATGTTTGAAGATAGAAACAAATCAATATTATACTTGAAGATGCAGTTCATGATGTATAAAACTAAATGGTCCCAATATACTTCCTTGTGGCGCCCCATAATTTTTTTGGTTCATTATAATATGGATAATTTTAGTAAGTATAGTAACTAATTGATAGTACTTACTTTATCGATCAGATAACAAAGAGATGAAAAGAAAGAACGTAAGAAAAGTTAAATATTTACGTTTCGGTGTTTTTTGACTGTGTGTGTACCTACTCGATCGCAGGCTCGTATATTATACGTTATGATATATTGAAGGTAGATAGTGTAAAACTTGGCACAAAAGGATGCTATAAATTTTATCATCGATGGTCCATCCATTACTTCTCACTCAAGTGCCTATCGATATTTATGGGGATCACTAGGGTTGGGATGTTTAATGCAATACATATTTTATTTGAGTTTCAGGATTATAATAATTATTATTTTCTATTGACTGTGCACTGGAATAGTTAAAAAATGACATGCTTACATTCTAAACTTTCAAATATATTTTGATGCGGAAATTCTGTGTAAATTATAATGGGCGGGACCGATTGTCAACAGTTTCATGAACAATCCATACGGCTATTCACAATACGTTTTCTTAATGTGAATATCCGGAAACGAGTTGACCTCACGCGGTAGTATGTGATCACTGTCATCTATGATCCACGACACTATCACCAACGTGCTGCCAGCTGATAAGGTAATGGGGGATCTGTACTTTACACTACTGACTCTTCGACACTATATCGCTACATTAAAATGTTTAAATTATTTTCCTAAATTAAAATGTGTAGCGGTGGGTGTGAAAATCCACGTGCACGTCGCAAATAAACGAATGTATTTGAACGATATTTACAACGAAACAAATGACGGTGACGATACAGCTCGTCACTCGGTACATAATCATCATAATGTTATAGATAGTTATCGCGAAACCATTAGTTGCGTAGTAGAACATTATTTGCAACATATTTATTTGCATTGAGCAAAACGATGAATGATCCTTTAACTAAATAAATAATAATTAGACGATGTAAAGATCTTAGATATTTGCATTAATAAAGTAATGTAGAAATAGGAGGAAATATTTTTTTAGCAATTAACAACAAGTGCCAGTAGTTGAATCAATTTCTATAGTTAATCGGCTTTAGAGACATACAATGTATATTTTCTTTGAAAAATGTAGTTTACCAAATTAAGTAATTTCAGTAATTCTGGGAGACGCAGCCAACCTTATTCCACCCATTTCACGGTCGTATAAATCATTGGCAGGGCTATGAAACAGATTTTTACATGAAACCATTGGCACGGCGAGTCAAGTGGCACAGAAATACACCTAGACATCGCCTACAAGAGCTGAACACTCATTCATAATTTCCATACGTCAGTGAGCTGTCCTCCTCCGCAGTCCATTCATAAAGTAGCTTAAAAAATTGTCGTGTGAATGTTACGTTGTATCTCCTGCGTAAGTTGAAGTGTTGCTCCAGCTGACAGCGCACGTGCTCTTCGACAATGACGTTCTGTTTATTATTTCGACAGCCTCTGGAAACAAAACTACACATCTTTCCGATAAAGTTGATGTTTAAGTTATTTTTTCTGAGGGGTGAAAACAGACACTCGGTTACGCACATTAATTAGTTAATCAGTGCTCGTGTTTGGTAGCTAGAAGAAGTACTGCCTAAAGAAGTACTTTTATTGCAGCAAAAGAAGCGGGGAAAGGATGGTCGGAACAAGGAGAACATTATCGAGGGTGATACACATGAAGAAGAAGCCACCACCAAGGAAGAATCCGATCTGGCAGTAACTGCGGTGCGGCAAGATCTGTGCTATGAAGTAAAACATTCAGATGTTATGGGCAGGTTAGTTACAGTACGTAGTTACAGCATCATGGTGATGTGCAGTTAAAATTTTATAATATTGTTTAATTTCATAAAAAATAAAAGCGAGAGCAGATTGCTACTTAGTACATGATATATTTAAGTGACGTGGCTCGGTATGAAGTGTCTGTATGTACCCATATGTTTATATTATGTCATTGTGCAGTATCTCAATTTCAGCACCTAAATGCCGTCGTTGTCATCGGTACACAAAAGACAGTTAATCCGTATCGCATATAGGTTCTGTAACACGTAACAAGTGTCATAATATTGGTGAATTGCCAGAACTGCAGGTGGTTCACCGTAATGGGTTCTGTTACTTTTCTGTACAATATGCGTACTTTATTATAAACACTTGATCCCTGTTGGTGTTGAAATAGATCCTATGTATGTTTCTTTTGGAGTGGATTAGTCAGAATTGTTAGAAACACACTATTTGCGTGGATACTGTGAATCTTCATCTCCGGAAACATTTCCTGGAATATATTATGTTTAGAGAGTTGTAATAAAAGTCTGGCTTCTAACACATAACAACTAGTCATTTATTAGTCATCAGGAATATCAAAATATTCTTTATATTTCAAATATATTGCTAGCTCTCCCGAGAGAAACCTGAATATTAAACCGTCTTATGTTCTGCGATCCAGATGACGTGTTTTAGATTCATTTGCTGCAATTTTTTATTGATACGCCGGAAAGCAATCCGCAATGCATTTTCTGACGTAGATATATATGATACGTTAATTTCGCCAACTACATTTTTTTTTAGAATATTTGGTGATAGGTTACTTATTAGATAGTTATATTTATGTCTTGGTAGACGTAAGGAATTTACGCGTTTTGGTGTCGAATTTAGTAGGTATTTATTTATTTATTTTTTCTTACCGTTCAAACAGCAATTTTACATTCTTAAAACCTACTTAAAACTACTATGTTTTTTATGTGCATAAATACAGAAGGTGACGTACGCCTTTCGATATCACTAGGAGTCTGTATTTTTGTTACTTTAACATTTCACCGATTCTATGCAAGGTACATAGTGGCGAGCAGAGCCATCCGCGCCGGGGAGGTGATCGTGGAGACGCCGGCGCTGGCCGTGGGCCCGTGTTCCGGCTGCACGCTGATCTGTCTCGGCTGCTACCGGGAACTGGATGACACTTCTATCTATAAGTAAGTTCGGTTACTTCAATACCATCACAGATAGAAGCACCCGAGAGTCCCTTGAACGAGTCTTTATTATTTTCTAAATAGAAACAATAAATTAATGTTAACAAGCGGGGACACATCCTATTTCTTTTCCGGTATTTTACTACACACTTACCATCAGGTGACTGCAGCATGTTTAAACAAGCATGTCGCATCCATACATGACTAACGGCTGAGATCTATACAACGTAGATGACTTATCTCAAACTTATGTTTCAAGCTAAGACAGTTTTCGTATTCATAAAACTCGCGCAAGCTTAAACTGAGTGTATCCTGAGTGCACAATTTTGATGGCTTACAAAAGTCTGAGCACAAAAATAGTGGTCTAAACTGTAAACGAAAGAAAACTCTAAGATAAGTCTAAGCGTGGTTTATAGATTTCACCCTAAGCTAAGAGGCAATAAAAAACTAGAGACTTAATGAAACCTTATTTTTTTGCAGATGTAAAGGCTGTCAGTGGCCACTGTGTGGTGGCTCCTGTCCCGGCCGCGGCAAGTACACGGGACATTCCACCCACGAGTGCGCAGCCCTGAAGGCGGCGCCCCCGGACTACAGCAAGCTGGACGAGTTGAGGGACTCGTACCAAGCTTTAATGCCTTTAAGGCGAGTGTCATTCGGTTTTACTTTTTACAAAAACTTTGCTAATATTGTGATATACTCAGCGATTGTATTAATTCACTTTTGAATTTTATTTGTGAAAATTAGATAGTAACGATTATTCAAAAAATAGCTGTGTACCTACCCATCTACATAATCTTTTAACCAAAAATTAAATATGTCACCAACAAATTGCCTAACTTGTTATGATAACATTTCAGATGTTTGCTGCAGAAAAAGGCAGATCCAGCGAGATGGAAAGCCATGTCGGCCATGGAGTCGCACAACGAGGTGCGGCGCGCCCGGGGTGACATCTACCCCATGAACGAGAGGAACGTGGTGCGGTGGTTTCACAAGTGGAAGCTGGAGTATGACGACGACGAGATACACACCGTGTGCGGGATATTAGAAGTGAGAATACACCTTGTTTTGCTTATAAAGTTTTGTTCTTCAATCGTTTGTAATTGTTAGTTGCCACACTCCTCCGAACCGGGTTGGATTCTTTTATTTATGGTTTCTTTTATTTAAGTATATTCGGTTGGTCTGAGAATCGACGATGATGAGGGTTATCCACATATTTTTTTTTTGTAGACATTATTTTTTTTTATGATGTGGCATTAAAAATACACATAATCCTTAATTTTCATTCTTCTACCACCAATTCCCGGTTTTTATACCAAAATATTCACTACAAATAATTTATATAGCAAAAAAACGTTTCCGGGGACAGCTAGTGTATAAAATTTATATACCAGGAACTCAACATATGAACGTATTGTGCGCTATGTGACGGATGGCATGTCAAACAACTCAACGTCGTCGTTGGATCGTTTCGTTATTGAACCCGTATTGTTATCGTCCAGGTGAACGCGTTCGAGGTGGGCGGCAGCGGCGCCAACGCCCGCGCGCTGTACCCCGCGGCCCACCTGCTGGCCCACGACTGCACGCCCACCACCACGCACACGGACTGCGACACCAAGCCCGGCCGCCCGCTCACCGTGCGCGCCTCCGTGCCGCACCAGCCTGGCGACTTGATCTCCTTGTGCTACGCTTACACTTTGCAGGTTGCTACTTAATTAAATTCGTCAATCACCCCTTAGAAGCCTTTTGAATCCAGCGGATACCCGCCTCCCTTTTTCAGGTTTCAGCTCTTACCTCCCTTCCCATGGTTCCGTTAATTTTATTTGTTGGAGTTTGGAGTCCTCAAAACTATGTTTTATTTTCAAATACACATAATGTGTGGGTTGCAATACCGATAAAACATCTGATAAGCTATATCCAATTTCATAGGTGTTTAACTACTTATCACCGCAGCGGCCGGCTCTAGTCCAATCAAAATTCTTAATTGTTTTATTACTTAAGATTATTAAAAAAGATGCGCTGAGGAGTTTCTTTCACTACATCTTCTCAATAACAAAGGACCTTTTCGAAACGGTTGGTAACAGGAAAATATGACGTGCATAAGTGTATATCCAAACACCTAAGAGATTTTTAATGTGAATTTGCACTCTATTATATGAACCTTGTTACAACACACACAAGCTATACTCGGTACGTGTCACGTGTATGTGTTGTGCGTCAGGGCACGTTGAAGCGGCGCGAGCACATCAAGGTGAGCAAGTTCTTCGACTGCTGCTGCCGGCGCTGCTCCGACCCCACGGAGCTGGGCACGTACGCGAGCGCGTTCTGCTGCCCCAAGTGCGGCGGGCGGGTGCTGTCCAGCGCGCCGCTGGACGCCGCGGCGCCCTGGCAGTGCGTCGACAACGGCTGCACCTACGTCATGCCGGCCGCCGCCGTGCAGCTGTTGCTCAAGAGGTACTTATGTATTACGATCTATTGGTTGCGGTCATCGATATACGAGTATATTTGTTAAATTGCTATCCCGATAGCGATCCAACTGGTATCGTTGCCAGCGATAAGAACACATTGCACAGACAACAATTTAGAGGTGACTTATTATGTAATTTGAAGCCTGGAGTTTCACCCACAGCTGGATTCGCAGCAATCCTCCACAGTTTGGTTTTCAAGGATTATTCTGCCGCGTGTGTAAGCTCTTTGCTGTTACTCCAGAGTATTACGACATGGGATTTTTCTTCTTCGTTTACTTTTCCGTCAGTCTTAAAATATACAAAAATGGTGATACAGGTTCCACTAGATTCATAGCAACCCTTTACATCACAGTTTTCAAGATCCTTTCTACCGCGTACGTACACAAACTGTGGAATAAAGTTCCGTCTAAGGCATTCCCGGAGTGATATTACATGAGGTACTTCAAAAAAGGCGTAAAAAGAGCTCTCGTTTAATACATTGGTGATAGTGACCACATAATAACGGGTGGCCCGTCTACGTCAGTCCTTAATACAATAAAAAAACGTGTTCGTCTCGGGACGCCCGAGAGAAATGATAACTCATATAATCTAAGTTGAACCATTTGATATTGAAATTGTTTATCCCACTGTTCAACTGATGGTGCTCTACATCCTCAATCACGTATGCACGAGAGAAAGGGAGGACAGATAGTCCCCTACAGACAGAGCGTTACTAGACAAATAGATTTACCTTCCCAAAAAAGTGATCACTTCCCAAAAAAGCTAATGTGTGGTTGCAGACTGACGGAGGAGTACGAGCAGATCGACGTGAACGACGTGGAGGGGTTCGAGCGGTTCCTGCACAAGTACCGCAACGTGGTGCACCACAACCACTACCTGTGCCTGTCCGTCAAGCACTCGCTCAGCCAGCTGTACGGGAAGGTGGCCGACTACATGATACACCACCTCACGGACGCGCAGCTGCACAGGAAGATCCGCGTCTGCAGGGACCTCATGGCCGTGTTCGACGTCATCGAGCCCGGGTACTCGCGGCTACGAGGTAACCACGCTATGGGATATGTGCGTAACAACCCTCAATTATCCCATCGCTGGGCTCGGGTCTCCTCTCACACGGAGATGTACCACGACAAGGCCATAGGCCACCACGCTGGCCAAGTGCAGGTTGGCAGACTTCACACGCCTTCGAGAACATTATGGAGAACCCTCAGATGTGCAGTTCTACGCGATATTTTCCTTCACCGAAACAAGTGATAATTAATTTGCACATAACTTTGATCAATATTCTTATTGCACGACCAATCACAACCAACGTTGAAACTACTAGGCATCACCGCTTTTGCACTACATTCATTCGAAGCGGGCGTAACTTATTACTCTCGGCCGGCAGTATATCGGTGACGCCACAGGTATTAGAAATGTCTTTCCATCGATTAACCCATTTACTTCCTTATTACATAAAAAGACTTCTAAGTAAAATACAAAAAATAGTAATGATAGATTGATAGAAAAAGTGAAGTCTGCCAAGCTTCCAGCGTGGGACAATATGTTGGGACAGTAGACGCATTCTGTATTGTATTTCAGGCATCACGTTGTACGAGCTGCATGCTCCGCTAATGGTCCTCACCACCAGGGACTTCGAACGGAAAGCGATCACAAAGGACAACTTGAGGAGTCGACTGAAGGAGGTACCGGCCGTGCTCTTAATAATTGTCTATTTAAAGTTACAATAGACCCCTCCGCTGGTGGTTGGCCTTTCGAAAGGGCTCGATTAAATAGTTAGCGGTTAGTGTTCACGAGACACGACATCTTAACACTTTATGGTAACGACATTCACTGCTGAAAGGTATTGTTCTGTCACTACAAACACATTTTCCTACCGAATGTCAATACCATACATTTGTTAGATGTCGAATAGCCTCAACGCTAATAGCTTTTTGTCTGGGCCCTCCGAACGACGGACGACGATATTTATCTTACTGTCAGAAGAAAACACTATGATAATTTAACTTAAACCAAAACTATGATTGATATCGATAACTTGGCTGAAATCTATAAAGCGTACTTTTGACTTCGTCAGACTAAACTTAATCTGAGTGGATACACAAGTTATTGAGTGCACAATTTTGGTAACTTACGAAAATTTACGTTAATAACTGCGCAACAATAGTTGTCCGTACTGCAAACTGAAGCATTCTCAGATAAGCGCGGCTTATAGATTTCACCCTTAGCATCGACCCACTAGGTGATATTCGCGATCATTTGTAATAATTTTCAATTTGCTAATTACAGATAGTGGGCTACTTGACCCAATCGGCGCTGATCCTCGGGTTCGAGCCGCCGCAGTCGTCCGAGGGGCTGATGGCCACCGCCGCGCGGGAGGCGCTGAGGAAGATCAAGACCTGGGAACAGATCATTGGGAAGATCTCCTGAAACTATCTCACATAACACATGGACAAGAGACGATTCATTTATTGAGGTTATTTGAGTACCAATTGAACGTTAATTGTAGTGTAAGGGGAATGTGTGTGTGAGCGTTTATTTAACTACATATGTAAAAGCAATAACTAAGTACATAGTTAATTTTATTTATATATTGTAGTTTCAAGCATACTGTTACCTAATCGAATGTTTGAGGATGCCCCGTTTGACAGTTAATTAAATGTAACGATATCTGTGTTGATATTTAAATATTGTGTTGTTAATTCATTCCTAAATATAAGTAAAAGACATTGCTTATTGTCCGAGTGGCTCCAGTAAGGGTAATGCGATATTGTGAACGTTACAACATTTAAAAGGATTGACAGTAATTATGATACAGTACATCAGTACTAAGGTCTTTAACGATATAAAATGTTTCTTCAATCTTTCGATGTAGTTTATTGAACTATAAATTTAAGAAACTTCCAATTTATAGCTATGTATAATTCCTATTGGCGTATTTCTATCAAAGTTCGATACCTGACAGTAAATATTTTCTACCAGAAATTATTATAAAATCAACATCATCAATGTTCGTTCCGAGTCATTCTTTGAGGTCATTGTGTGGATGTAACTAAAAATTCAGTCCACACGCTACAGTATGTTTTTTTTTTATTTTGAGCATAACATGAAAAAAAAAGTAGCGCACGTAATAAATGGACAGATGACCTGGGAGTTACAGGCCATAAGGCCTTCTTGAAACTAATGTAATGGTGATCACTTATAAATATAACTTTGTATATTAAATTTGTATGGAAAAGTGAATTAATAAACGCAACTAATCGATTAATTGTGTATTTGTTTGTAAAAAGTATCACTTTGTTAAAAGATATTAAATTAAATTATTACTAATAAAACTATTATGCACAAACAACAATAGATTTTTTTGTACCCGTTCACAGCCCCTAGACAAAAATCTTAGTAGTCTTAGTAAAATTCACACACCTTCGAGAATATCATAGACAACTCTTAGTCATGCAAAAGCAAACCTTTGATAACGATGTTTGCTCTCAGCCAAGCAAGCGATTATTAATTTCTAACACGCACATACCTTACAAAAATAAGAGATGTGATTACAATCCGGGTCCCCTGTACGGCACACTGATGTTCAAAGTACTAAGTCTAGTGATATCCAGCATTGATTGTACTGCTAAAAGTCGTTCATGACTATTTAACGTAAATTTATTTTAACCAAAAAAATATGTAATCTTACTTTATGAATGTAATTTACAAAATCTGGCAGGTACCCGCAACTCATCGTATCATAGTAAGCAAACCTCGCTACGTAGATTATTCTACGATTATATTTATGATTACGATTATAAAAAGCATTTACTCGCAACTTCACAATTGCTATTATTTTCACCAGGCGCTATTGGGTATATTGTATGTGTAAGCCACATATCGATTTAGCGGTGGCCTAACATGATAAATGATTTTATATTCCATTCAATTTCTTTGAAGAAAATACACATTGTAACATGGATTTAAGACTATGAAGATGGCCATTTTCAATAATATATCTTGCCGTCTGGAATTTAAGGCACATATTCCTGTAACAGTTTGAGCCACATTTTGCAATTGATATCCAATGGCTTATATTTGGTTTTTAGTACATTGTACGGTCAACAGAATAAGTACTGATTTGAAGTTTTTTTAGACCGTACTGTATTAATTACTATTACCTTTACTGCTAGACTTGAATTAAATTTAGGAAAGATATGTTGTCCCAGAAGTAACGGTTATTCTAGAATTTTTTTTAAGGCATATAGTTATCGTAATACCGAGGAAGAGTTAAGACACAATACAAAATAATTTTCACTTGTTACATCACTAATACGTTAACTTGTTTTTAAATAATAAGAGCTTTATTTTGCTTTTACTTGCTCAAGTCTTCTTTATTGGTGTTAATCTTTTTGATTTCATGGATGAAGTTCATAAATATTTAAGTATTGCACAGATTATACAGCACATACATTAAATCTGATCCGGATTATACATTCTGGCGAAGCGTATCGATAGCGTGGTATTTAGGCAAGTGTACACTTTAGTTGCCGACCGTACCCAGCGAGTGCCATCGAAGCTATTTCGGTACACGACGTGAGTTCGCCGCAAGACTTTCACGTTTCCTTTCAGTACTGAAATTCGGTGAAATTGAAACTTATTCTATTCACTTACTGTCTCATAAACTACTGTATTGAAAAGTTGAAATAGTTATAAGAAGGCATTTAGATACTCAAGTAAGTGATTCCCTCATTCCGAAGGGCCGGGTTAAGTACAAGCAATGTGCGGCGTGCAGTGACTGAAACCTTTATATGTTCCATATTCTAGATATATCTTGGTCTTGAAGTGATAATAATAATGTGCAAGTTATTTAAAACATTGCGTTATCTATAGGACATTTATTAAAAAATCATACGTGACTGATTGTACACTGTTTATTAAGGTACGTTAGTACAATAAATAACTGCATTATTATTATTACTATGTATATAGATTTCCAGTAGCAAAATTCTTTCGCTTGTATGTTAAAATCACATACAAATAGAGATGTTAAAAAATTGTAGTATGCAAAAGTTACGAATGTGATCATGCGTAAAAAGCATTAGACATATTAGAATGACCGAAAAAAATTAAATAAAAATAAAACAAGCCATGCGGTATTCGTTGCCAGTTAGGGGTGTTATAATCATGATAAATATATTGATGATGATGGGTAACTAGCACGCCGTATAGAATTGCATTTAGGTACATATGTAGTTTCATGAAAAGTCTAGCACTTTGAATTTCAATTATAATAATCTAGTAATACGCAATTTATATACCTACCCGTTATAATAATAATTATACAGGAAGCCATTATTAAATAAGCAAAAGCAAATAATATCCGTCTATTCCATAGACAATGGTGGAAGAAGGGGTATGCATGGTGTGTTCAGCGCCAGCAGTTCAGAAGTGTTCCGGCTGCCAGGCAGTGCACTACTGTTCCAGGGAACATCAGAAGTTGCACTGGAAGAAACACAAACACCAGTGCACGCCTGCTCGGGTGAAAGTGGACCCCAAGTGTGGGAGGTACCTGGAGGCGATTAAGGACATCCGCGCCGGGGACATTATTATCAAGGAAACACCTCTCATTACTGGACCTGCTCAAGTAACTATTTCGTGATAGCCCCTCTAGGAGATGATCCGATGGATATTTACCACACGGTGACATGCACTGCCATCATTTCAGGTGACCCCACCAGTCTGTCTCGGTTGTTACAAGTTACTTGAGGAGGGGAAGATCGTATGCTGCCAGAAATGTGGTTGGCCGTTCTGTTCCGAAGCCTGCACTCAAAAAGACAATCACATACCGGAATGCTTCTACACTCAACAGAGAGAAGAAAAGGTACTAGGATATTTTCTTTGGTGACTGACTTATTTAATACAACTTTATTTTCGTTCGAATGATCACTCTAAGAAAAACTTATTCCTGTGCAGAATACTTATGAATATAATTCAGTACAAAGGCTATGAAAGTAAAATATTTTAAAATGAAATAAGAGGCACGAATTGTCTAATTCATGTTCTCATACAGGTTACCATCTCAAACTTCGGCATGCCCCATCCAAACTACCAATGCATCACCGTACTGCGCTGTCTGTACCAAAGAGATCACAATGAAAAGTTGTGGGCTAAGTTACAAGCGCTGGAATCACACTCCGAAGACCGCAAGGGCACCGACAAGTGGAACAACGATAGGAAAATGGTGGCCGAGTTCATTTGGAAGTTCTTCAAACTAGATGGAACCTTCAGCGAGGAAGAAATTATGAAGTGTTGCGGTATCCTTCAGGTTAGACATTGTTATTAGTTTCCAGGTTAATCTAATGTTACATTAGTATTAGCGAAGTTGACGATAAGATAAGCGTAGTGCGACGGTACGACGCAACACTAATAACAGTGTGTTTAGTTGTAAATGGTCCGTTATCACATTCATCAACATTACAGAACAAAAACAGAGGGTTTATAGCGATAATAGCGTTTACAGACGTTCGTAGCGACCGTTTGTGTCAAAGGTCAATCGTTACTGATCATTTGAGGCCAACTACTCGACAATTGGAGATGTTAGTGGCAAAAATACTTGAAGCCTTTGTTTCGATGCGATATGACAAAGTCGGTCGTTGCGGCATAAGAGCCTCCGATGTCTCGTTTAGCCACTCCGTCTAACCATGCTACAGCACCTCTCGCCCGCTTCGTCTACTCGGAGAACCTGGCCACATATAATGTTGCAAGGCAGATTTTTTGTCTGCCTGTCTTTCCTGCCTGTTCTTCTCCAATTGACCGGGAATTTTTCGACATAATTCGGTTCTAGGGCCATAGAACCACTGATAAGCGGATCTTATTCTTCCTTCGTATCTGGCAACTGATCTATTGACATAGAAACATACATAATTGAGCCTTTCTTTCCAAGATATTGTGTGATCTACCACCCTAATAAGTAATGGAATTTCTAAAGACCAGCCCACAAAATCATGCGTATGAGCTACAACTGCAATTGCATTACCTCTATATTTACACGCCTAACTGTGCAATTTATTTGCGGCCACATATCTTAGTACTCTTATATATTTTGTTCCTTGATACATACTCACATAACAACCTGTAATAGTCCCACGGCTGGGCTTGGTTCTCCTCTCACACACCTTCGAGAACATTGTGGAGAACTCTAAGGTACACAGATTTCTTCACGATGTTTGCCTTCACCGAAATCCTTGTATGTTATTAATGCAGATTAATGGACACGAGGTACCCATATTGGAGCCGGAGTACGTCGGGTTGTTCGATCGAGTCTCCATGGTGGAACACGACTGCTACGCAAACTGCAACAAGAGCTTTACATCCGACGGACAAATTGTAAGTATCAAACTAATTACAAAATAAGTTGTACTTTCAATTTACAATTTAATTTTGTTCCGTTTAACTTACACATATAATTAAATTCAATATATTTTTCATTTTCATGAATTCATCGATAATTCATTTAACTGCTTACATAAATTTAAGAATACGATATACTAAAAGAACCTTCACCATGCCATGTCTTTAACTATCAATGCAATAAAAATACTAAATATTTAAATAACGATCATTTGAAGTCTGAAGATAAGTACAACGCTAGAGGAGACAGTAAACTGAGGATTCAAGTTATTTGGTTTATTTAAATTTTATAAAACTCCATAGTTATTAATTATATTGACCAGAACGCAGAAGAACCAGAATATGTGGCTTTGTTCAACTGTCTCTCTATGGTAGAGCACAACTGCTGTGCTAACTCCAATAAGAGCTTTACGTCGAATGGTGATATTGTAAGTCTATCTGCGCTGAAACTCATTTCGACTGTCGTTTCCCTAGCACACACCCCTTTTAATTTATTTACTCTAGTCTAGATACCACAAGTTTGTAATAGAATAGATGATTTCGTTTTGATTACATCTACACACAAGTGCTTTGTATACCTACCCGCTCCTACTGCTAACGGTTTACAATATTTAACCATCACGTTGAACTATGTATTAACAAACATAACCTATCAAAGTAATTTAGTTTTCTAGATAAATATATCTAGAAAACTAAAAAATATTTTGCACAATAATTTCTGCTACAAGAAGTTAAATATGAATAGTTCAGAAACCGAACTCGTGTACAAGCAAGTTTTACCCTTAGTTTATTTTTAGTTCGTTATTTTATGTAACCAAAAGTTGTTACTTGTTTGTTCTTCGTCGAGTCAAGACTAGTAGAAATACAGTAAATATCTGCAATGTTTCAGGTACTTTGTGCCGGTACAAACATCCCAACTGGCTCGCACATCTCTGTGTGCTACACCGACCCCCTGTGGGGCACCGAGGCAAGGAGACACCATCTCGCTGACTCCTGGTTCTTCGAGTGCTCTTGCAAGAGATGCTCCGATCCCACCGAGTTCGGAACTATGTATAGTAGCGTCAAATGTAAAAAGAAGTAAGTTCGCAAGACCACCAAGGTGTTTTACCACCTTTGTTAATCGAAGCGTATATTCCTTATATTTGTAACGATTTCAGGGATTGCAAAGGTTACCTGCTGCCAAACACGTTCTTGGTCCCAATTCTACACAAGACCACATCTCCTGATCCCAAAACTAGGGGACTGGATAACAAGTTTTGGAAATGCAATAATTGTGGTGATTCTGTCTCTGATGCCATCATGCAGCAGCTTCTCCAGGACATCGGCAGGGAGCTCAGCGTCATGCCGAAAGAAGATCCGAACGCATGCGAAAGGTACTTAAATTTCATTGCAACTAATTACTGAACATCGTTAACTTTGTATTGCAACTTATTTATAATAAATTTAACTTTTTGATTCTTTAATTCTAGATTCATCAGCCATTGCAGTGGCTACCTGCACCCCTCCCACTACTACATGACGGACGTCAGCCTGGCCTTGGCTCAGATGATCGGCCAACAACACGAGCTCGGCCTTGCAGCCGTGACCGAGGACAGGCTGCTTCTGAAGACCCAGCTGTGTAAAAAGCTTACCGATTTGTTAGAGACATTGGCTCCAGGTATATTTAACTCACTTCCTTCCATTCATTCTGGACTTCAGTTGCAATTAGGTACTTATTAAGTTTGGGGTTGTAAGACGCTAAATCCATGTACTCGTTATACGGCTATTGTCACATAGAAAATATTAAAAATGATCAAATGGGTACTTAAGTACTTATGTCAAGAATTTCGAAAACTGGAATGTTGAGGTTAAGCAATTATTATGGAATATCTGTTTATAGAGTATAGAAGTAATTTATACCGTTTTGTTCAGCGGAAACTCGTCTACGTGGCTCCCTGTTGTTCGAACTGCACGCAGCGGTGGCTGAGACTGGTCGTCGAAAGTCGCTTACTGATGGACCCATGGTTATGCTTGGATATGTCACGGTAACTTTAATATTAAATCACCATTGAGAAGTAAAAGACTCCTTGAGTCGCTCTCTCATTACTGAGTATCGTTGCTCTATTCTGAAATAATCCTGTTAAAGGTTTTCCTCGCATCTTTGCCGGTTCTGCGTCATACAGTGAGCGTGACGCACTTCCTTTCCCTGGTCAGTTCAACGCCTCGGGCTACGTCCACATAAGATATGACAGAGGATTATATCAGCTTATTATAAGTCAATAACTTAATTACCTTTGGATCTCTTTTTATTTTAAACTATCCCCATGCTGTGTATTGCGGATTGATACATAACGAAATATATTTGTCGGAAATTGAGTATTTGTGTATCGCCCACGTTAAGATGTCCGAAGACGCTCTACGTCAGCCTATATCGCTCTATATCCGACATATTTTTTATTTATTCAGAGAGCTACATGTTTTTTAATGCCAATATTCCTGATTATTTATAATTTGAACTTTGTTATCACTGATTGGGTTAGTCAATATTAGTTTCTCTTGACTATTTTTTCCTCCAGGAGTCACGTAAGATCCTGTCGGAGTCTGCAGCGTTGCTTCGACACGAGCCGCCCGAGCTGCCGGAAGGCCGTATCTACCGCCAGGCCAAGATCAATCTCCTCCAGATGGACGAGCTCATCAAGAGCCTCTCCGCTGCCCTTCCTTCGCCTCTGTAACAGTTCAAATAAACTATTGATGTATTTATTAGTTTATTTTATTTGCATTTCGAATATCAACCGGAATTTTGATCAACACCCAACATCAGATATATTTAACCGTTTATAGAACAAGTTATATATGAAAAATATAAAACAATGCAATTTACATACAATACCTTCTGAATGGATCCCGGCAAATAAAGTGAAAGTGATAAAATAAATGAAAAACAAATTTTAGTATTTGACAAAATGGTTATGTAGTTTAAAACTTATAAAAATCCAGATGCGGTGGTGTGTGCATTTTAATCATCGATGTCATATTCCTTTGTTTAAGAGAGAGAGAAAAGATTTAAGTACTTTTAAAGGTACTACAATCCTAGATTAAACTATCAATAATCAACGTATTCTTAAAAACGTAACATAGGATAAAATAATAAATTTACAATCCTTAACACAATCCATATTTAGCGTGGAAACGAGATTTTTATTATATAAAGCGACAAACCTTTCGTTGTTGACTGATTGGCGTAGTCGTCACGGCTGGCGCTAAACAAATTTGCACTCTACGTCAGAGCGTCTACGTATGAAGGATTTACTTTGGACACTTCTAATATTATTTTATTGGGTTTTTTCTTATTTATAAGATAACGCCCCGTCTAGTCTTTGTAGTGTTTAATTTGAAATGATATTAGATTTTAAATGGAGCGGCTGAAGTTACTACGGAGAACAATGCTATCGTTAACGTTTGAAGCTAATTATCGACATTAAGGCTGAATCTAACTATACAGATAAAATATCTCCGACGGCATAGATCTATGAAACACATTTCAGGGAAGTCTAGAACTCAGAAATAAAGTTGATGATACTAATTTAAGAGACCAACTACGAGCAACGTAACGTCGGAGTGAGATGCAATGTCGATATGTGGCAGATGTCTCTGAAAGATTCGCATATCACGTTGTTTTTACTCAATTATCACGTCTACAAATATTGGATCTGTCCAATGAGAGCCGCGGTACTTAGCCACAATCCGAATCCAAACATTACATGAATCGCGCTCCCGGCGCCGCGGAATTCTTAAGCAACGGACGTGCTTTGAGTTGATAAATCATGCAACAAATAATTTTACAGCAAAATGGGTTAAAATAGTGTTATTGGAATACCTTTGAAGAGGATAATACAAAATTCAAGTGTAAATGGAACTTTTGCAACATTTATTGTTTGTGAGAACTTTGTTCAAAAGAGACATTTTGATAAACCGGTGAAGGTGTTTGAAAGGTTTGTGAAGGATAATATTGAAACAAATATTATTCATATCATCGTATTGTTTAAGTAACTGAATTCGGAGTCGCGATAGGATAATTAAAAAGTTAACTGTGAAACGATTTTGTCAAAGAAATGATAATGTTGGCTTTAGGTGCGCGAAAATAATTTTAATGAAATAAGCACGTGCCTCATAGGAATTTCCCATTACATTTAAATGATCACAGAGTCGTAGACAATGAACATGTAGTATCATAATTAAATAGATAAATGTTCTTACAAGGATTTCCCTTAGGTACTTTGCCTTACAAGGCTTGAAATTTTAAGTATGCTAATTTTATTCGTGAGTTAGTCATTTGGATATATACTTACCTCATTATAAGTGTATGTACTACATTTCAAGGCGATTTACGTATACTCTTACTTACTGACCCATTCGTAACTCTACTCCTAACTATTATATATGTACATATAAATACGACAACGAATTTGTTTGCTTGCTACGTTTTCACGCGTAAACGTTTCAACGCGTTCAACCGATCATCATGATTGGTTTGATAGAGATATTTACAACAGTCTATGCTTCATAATGTTAACGAGAAATATATTTATTATGTTTCCAAATGGTAACTACGCCCAACTAAACATTTTAATATATTATTACTTACGTATTACAAACATTACGGAAATAAGTACAAAATAATACCTGAACATTATTCAGTAATATCCTAACAATACTTTTAATTAACTCTTACCTGTCATATCGCGTGAATTTATAGGTGCTAATACCACTGTACCCTAGCTATAAATGCCAAGGCACTTTTGTCATTCTCTACGTGTCTGAGTGGAACACTCGAAAACATTGAATACATTTAGACCATACCTGGTATTTGTAACTCACGTTATGAGACATTGATTATGTCGTTTTCATCCCAGTAATATTCATATACCTAGAAAACCCATCACTAACGTGGTATACATTTAAAACTTTATAGCGCCTACTAAAATTAATAGCAATTGTTGTGGTTGCGGTAAACAGATTTCGTATCGCTTATACATGACTCAAAAATAGCCCCTTAGCTACTACACCTCTGTCATTGACAAGGAAAGTAATTAAATATCTTGGTTCACTGATATTTTTATACATATAAACCTCGGATATACGACATATTATCTGCGATAAATAAAAACATGTTTTTAATACATACAATAAAATTAAATAAAACTATTTATTCCAGATAAACTTCCTTCGAGGAGTCATGTTGTTAGTTCACTTTATATGGCTTCTTTTATGTTACGCTCAGTACGCACGAAGCACCCTTTTAGAGGAGTATGAAGATATATCAAAGAGCATACTTTCTCCGAGCGATGAAGAATCTCTATCACTGCCTGTGGAGTTAGGACAGGACCGGTACTCGGGCTGTATCTGCCGTGCCAGCGCCGATCACAAGATCGTAGTGTGTTTCGGAAACTACGAGTGTACAAGATTCCCTCAGGTAACCATTATTATTCATCAGCTCTATATGTATTTGTATTAGTAGATACGAGAATGCAAGGCACTATTGCACCATATAATAATATGTAGTTCAATATAATTGCATCAACCATTTCCACCTCTTAGGTTTTGCAATTTTGTTTTTACCTTAAAACTAAAAACATTCTGTAATTGAAAGTTTACAGTAAAAAATGGAAAGAACCCAATGCGTTATCATAAAAACAAAATAACATATGTAGTACCTAAGGGTAGTAGCGTCATACAAAAACGAAAGTATTAAGCAAAGCGATACAACTATATTCATCTCGTTCTGTGCATTGAAGTTATATGTCAATAGCTTTATCATTATGACAGATATCGGTACAATATAATCTGTTCCGCAAACTGAAACTCAATGTGTGATTGGGTATTAATGAGAATAACATTATGATGAGATATTGTGATAGCGATTTAATAGTGTCAAACCTTGGAACGAAGATAACCACACTACTCCCGTATCGAATATTTTGTTCCATATGTATTTGTAACTAGCTGTGCCCGCGGCATTACCCGCGTAAAAATCAATGCGTCGCAAAAAAAATCCGCATAAATCTGAATCCC
>DWPQ01000047.1:0-25554 GCA_018251795.1 Perichares adela
GCCCATGTATAATACCACAAAATTAAAAATCATCATATCTAGTCACATTTCGTGGACATTGATATGTTTCCTATTTTTGTGTTATTATCATCGTATAGTTTCCACAATATTTGTTCGAAGATTAAGCAGCCTGGTCATGTCTATATTTGACGTTTTAGAGCCTTGGTCATCGCTAATAAAATGTGCAATGTCTAAGTGGCAAGGACAAAACAATATGTAATAGCTGAACTATTGGAAACTCAAAATATTAACACAAAAACCTCCTAAGTTATGTTATTATCGTTGCCCAAGTGCCACACACACACACACACACAGTGGTACACAAAACTCCCAGTAGAATAAAAAAACAAACAAAAGAGCCAAAGTAATGAATAGTTCCGTGCACAGAAACTACAGCTCGAACGCGGCGACGAGCTGGCTGGAGGCGCAGGTGGCGGCGTGCTTCCACCTCCGCATGAGCAAGGAATACCGGTACTGGGTGTCCACACTGTTCACACACCTGGCCGCGCACGGCAGCGAGGGACAGCTGCGGGCCGTGCTCGACGACCTGCTGGGGCCCAGCCACTGCACCTCCACGCCCAAGAAGTGGCAGCCCACTATACTGGTCAGATATACCACTATACATACTTAGCCACACTATATGGAACTAAATCAATCATTCTCCTTCAGTCATTATATACATGCTAGCCTGGAAAAATATTTAATCTATATTAGAAGAAGCTTAGAGACAAATAGGATTACATTTTTCTTTGAAACGAGTTACGTTTATAAGAGTCCACGAATTCTCATCGAAACCTATCAATTGTATATGTAGATTGCATTTACAGATAAGGATTTTTTATAAAACTTTTTTTTTCAATATGTTCATATCAATAGAATCAAGTTTTATCCATGACATGAAAAAATAGATTTTTGGTCCTTCGAGCTGTAAGCAACTTATTTGCGGATGTGTATGAAATTTGCACTCTTATTTGAAATTGGACATCCATACTGTTCGTAGAAGCTCTCTTCATCACGCCATCCAGAAATAGTATTCATAAGAGTTTAAAGATATTTAAATAAATATATTCTGTTATTCTTATTTTCTAGGGCATAAAGAAGCACGATATGCTAGAAGAAATGTTGTCCCTGCTAGTGCGGCAGTTACGGTGGCAACGGCTGTACACGGAGTACTCGGAGCAGGCGCGAGCCGTCAGCGCAGCCCCCCTGCTCAACGGACACTGACGGCGAGAGTGGCTCGACACTGCGGGCCGCGCTCAGTGTCTTGTGTACCGTGTCAGTGATGAGAGAACGCGATCCTAGTGTCTTATAACGTTAACTGTCAAATGTGATTATAGTGTTAGCATATAAAGGCCTTTGCAGACTAAAACACTTGTGGCCAAAACATGTGTGTGATTGTGATCGGTAAAACTGCCCCAAGAATGTATCGGAGTTTTGTAATTGATGGTTTGCTATGAGACTGATTATAGTGACTGGTGTTTCTTTGATTAAATTTCAAACTAGTGGAACTGGCAGACATGGTCCTGCTCAGAAAAGCAACGACTGTTCCCGGACAATGTTATAGTAGTACATTGTTTTTATGTATCTCTTAATACAATGAAATTCCTAGGAAAATAAAAAGAAATAGGAAAAAAGTAGCCTATTTTCATCTCAAGACCTTCAACTATCTCCATAGTTTTGAAATTTCATCACACTCGGTTCAGCGATTTGGTCGTCACGACATAGACAGACAGAGTTACTTCCGCATTTATATATTAGTACAGACTAGTTACTTGCTACTTAGGTAACATTAAAAATGTAACAGTAGGTTTTACGTTTCAATTTGAACACTGTGAACATGAAATATCTATATTATAAAATTATCGGGTCACAGTGTCAGTTGCCAACCCTTAACCCTTTTATCACCAACCCCCAATTTATCACTACAAATAATTTATATGGCTAGACATTTGTGGGGTCAGTATGTTGTATATATAATATACCTCTATAGTACTTGTTGCATTCATACGCCTTTAAAATTACTAAATTTAATATGATCTTGTGTTTTGAACATTGCTTTAGTAACAACATAGCAGCGGCCACCATCAGTGATGTTTGCAGAGGCCCTTACTCAATGAGACGCTTACTAAATAGTGCTCATAGTGTTCTAGTGTTTATTGTGGACAATTTGTGATCAGATGTAGTGATAAGATAGTATTATAAATGTGTATTTTCAATAGTGAAACCAAGTGCATCGGCAAGTTAATAAAGTTTTATGTGTGTTAAAATGTTTGATCTAAATTAATTTCAAATGAATTGATGATGCATTGTATTTTCTAGTTATTCGAATGTAATTTCAGATGGAATATATATTGTCAGATTGAGAATACATAGCTTGAATATAATAACATATCCAGGATACATATTGTGCTGATTTTTAAGTTGTTGTATTAATTTAGCTCTATCTAGTTGTGCTGTCGAAACAGTTTTGATCATTTGGAATTAAAGAGTTTTTGGACGTCATACATTGTACGGGCCACGACACGTACATTTTTGCAGCATTAGCGTTTTACGCCGCATTATGATTTTTGTATGCATTTAGAATCAGTGCGCTAATTGAGCCCGACAATTCCGGTCACGCGTGCTCGCGCTATCAAGTCAATATCTATCATTCTATCATTTTACTTCCATCATTCTATCATTAGAGTTAATACAGTCTAAATAAAAACAATCAACTATCAATCTAGCCAGTCTATCTTTTACTATCAAAATCTCTCTAGTCTATCAACCCAACTGTAGGGGTAACGTCGCGGCCTCTACATACATGATTGTGATGTTGTAAAATATCAAAGTTTTTTCCAATATATTTTAACCTTAGTATAAATAAGTCACCTTTAATGTTGACAGTCTTATTTTGAATGTAAATTTAAATGTCCCAATTATGGAAGGAATATTTATAGTACTTTTATTGGAATTTCAAAATTATAGGTTGTGATGAAAATGAGTATAAAATTGATTATTTCTTATCCAAATAACTTGATCCTTAAGTCGCTTCCACTAGATGCCAAATTACATTAAAACATGTAGTTCAGATCGATGGTATGTAATGTTGCATGTTCACAATAATGTGTAAGTACATATTTCGTACTTTCGTTTAAATGTTTAGCGCATATAGGATTTCCAATAGCTTAGCCTGTAAACAAACACTGCCAGCGTCTTATGATAGAATATATTATTATCTGCTTCATGAAGATTTAAAACAATAATGAGCTGTATGAATGTTGTCGAGAGTTTTCTTACCAATAAGTTTATTGTGAAGAATTCAAACGAATGTGCTTCTTACGTAATTCTGCATGTGTGTGTGGGTTTAGTATCAATAAACAAGCGCTTATCGACTTCACAGATTGGAGATAATTTCTTGTAGCATATTTTTTATCTGATGGTATTCTTAAGAATACCTATTTTACATTAATTTTATGGTTTTTAAATGGTCTAAAATCTAAGGTTCCTTAAAAACCAAGCTCAGTAACTTTCCATTTTAGTAATTGCTAGTATGCTTAGTTTAGTGCAAAAAATTATAGTTTGAACAGTAGAGCCCAATTAAAGGCAGCTGAATTAAAATATGTTTATATAAGATATCTGACCAAGGAATTCATGTTGTTTTATAATATGTTATATTAAGTTACAAAACTGTGGTTACTTCTCTATGAACTAAGACTTGGTTAGACTAAGGTTGTGTTAGACGACTAAACAGTTATAGACACCTTTTACTCACTACCCTTGCAACTGCGAATTGATCAGATAAGTTGGTTCACATTCTTCGTTAGTTGTTGAAAAGGCATGTCCACCGCTATTAGTTGTACCAATAAAAATTATAATTATTTTTTTTTATTATATTATTTTTGTGTACATAGGTAACTCTTAAATATTAATATAAAGTACTCTATGTTCGACTTATAGGCATACAAATACATATTATTTTAAAATTAAATTGTAGTGTCCAATAAAAATTATGAACTGAATAATAAGAATTATTATAAAGAATATATCTCTGTATTGAAACACATACTTTAAAAAAAATATTTAGGATGCAAAATTTAATTGGACTGATTATAATTATAGTTGAATAATTTTATCTTTTAGTGCAGACATTGCTATCATGCCAAGGTAGGATAACTAGAAGTATTTCATCTATTTAAATTCCCAAATTTTGTACATTATGCTCCGAACAAAAGGTAAAAAACGCAAAATGAGCACCACTCTGAAAAAACATAAATCGCAAATAGGCGGATGGATGGAGGGTTGTTGAATTTTATAAAATATTTCGGGTCAGTAGAAAATTATGAAACTCATAGGTGGTTACTGTTCACTCTGCTAACAAGTATAGGCCAATCTGAGAAACTTGTTGTTCTTTGGTCTTAATATTTTGTCTTAATTGTAGTCTCAAGAGGTCAAATAGCATAAACTGATACCTTTATCAATGTATTAAGTGACTGACATGTTCGTTTTTCTGTTGTCTGAAAGTCCATAACAGTATAGTAAGCAACTCTGCCATTAGTTAAAACTACTTAAGCCTAGTAATTAAATTTCATTTAAGAATGGTTTTTGTATTGTTATGATAATATATTGTACCATAAATAATAATACTTAAATGTTGCAGTTCAATTAATACTCTTATATTTTATGTTCAAGTTCAAGATGTACTTGAGGACTGCTTTTTGATTCCTAATCAATCAATATTTTACTTTGCTCTAATGATTTTATTTAGTAAATATTTTATCGAGTGTATTACATAGTAATTATTATGATTTAAATATGCTACCAGTGATAAGCAACAATTATATGTGTTATACAATATAATTATTTTATTATAATTGTCACTGTTGTAACTAAACCTATTTTATCATATCTGGTTACAAGATAATTATTTTACATAATTTAATATGAAACAATACCATGTGAATTTCATTTCTGTGTATTTAGAATTGTATAAAAATAAAGTCTGATATATAATTTATATATTTGTTTTCATTAGTTTATCCTTGCTTTACCACGGGAGTGCATAGATGTCACACATTTAATATAAACATATAAATCTGTGGTGTTTGGAGAGATGTCGGATAAACCAACCAGCCATGGTCTACCATTTACAAGGTTTGGTGTATATGTCCAATTTACGAAGTCCAGGTAAGGAATAAACAAGCCATTTGTATCACAATAATTTATTTTTACAAATGAGTTATGGATCACAACAGTTCTCACAAGGTAATAAATCTTCGAGTTTAGTTGAGAAAATGTTAACATGAAAAAATCTCGTAGTAAAATGAAACAAAAAAATAATACAATACAGTATAATGAAGGGGCGCTCGATCCACCGAGCCGTACTCGTACAAATAAAGTCGCAACGTTTCAACTCACCGTAACATTCCTCTAAGTAACAATTCCCTACCTACTCAACAACCCGAAAGCGGTCACTCTTAGTGATAAAATTTCAAATGGTACTTGAACCAAGACAACAGGCTACACCGATATGGAATCTTTTGCGACTATACAAATTTTGGTCCCACCGTTTGGGTCAACGCGCCGTCCTCCACCGACGGACTTCGTAACGTACGTCGTAATTACTCTGTTAAAAATCATCTAAACACTTACACGCTAGCAATATAATTTGACGCGATGCGATTGGACACATTAACAATTTTATTACCTAAGTAAGTGCGGGGCCGCCCCGTGCCATAGGTCGACGGCGCGGAGTTCGCCACAGAGTAGATATATTATATGTACAACGGGAGCGCGCGCCGCGTCACGGCCGCGCATTATGCGTTTTGTACCGTCGCTGTAGGATCGCGATTAGCGCACGAACTCGTCTGCGACCACCGAGCGGTCCGAAACATCGATCGATCCCGTCGACTACATCTCGTACTTAGCGTAAAACGCTTAATTACATAAGGTAAGTACACTTCGGTAGGTTATTGGCACATCGTCACGACGTCACGAGTATACAAACGAGACGGAACGCATCTTCCCGAGTTCGTGTAATCGGGACCCTACGAAAAGAATATACAAGAGAATCTAAACTAATTATTTACATGGGCGCACGCGGCTGGCGGCTCGCGGCGTCGCTCAGCGGTGAAGCAATATACAACAGGTTCGATTCGACGTGGCCCCGTGTAAACACGATCGACATTATTTACATGACAACATTGATTTGTGACGCTCTCGATTCGATCGTAAACTTTATAACCGCCACGCGGGTCACAACAATAAAATAGCAATTGACAGGATTCCTTCGCGCGAAACGCGACTCTATTGTACAGGAACCCTGAGAGTCAGCGCCGACTGACGAGGAGCGAAGCTACTATTCTGAAGGATAACAAAATCTGAACCCTATCGTCTCAGTCGCGCTTAAAAATGGTACAACCTAAGAATCCGATCCAGGCTAACGAAAGGCACTAGAGTTGAGCTCGCATTGTCCACCAAACTAAGCGGAGACTCGGTCGAAGCGTAAACCTCGAACATCGCAACGTCCGTCAACTGTCACTGTCACTGTCACCGTCACCGTCACTTCACTCGTCCCCGTCACGCGTCACTGTGGCACAGCACTGTCCGAGCGTTCGTTTGAGTAGCGCGGCGAGGCGCGGCCGCCGCTAGCAAAGCACCGCGCGGTCGGGCGGCGCCGCGGGCCGCAGTCGCAGCTCGCACACGCAGTCGCCGCCGTGCGCGTGCCCGTGCCCGTGCGCATGCGCGTGCCCGTGGCCGTGCGCGTGCGACAGCTTAGCCGGCTTTTCATAATCAGGCTGGAACTTCTTGCATAGCGCGAGCACCGACGGCGGGTGCGAGTGGGACTTGCGCGATACCTGCAATTGAAGATTACGAGTTCGTTAACATTACACATCTCTTCTGAAGTATTAATACAGTATCAAAATCTTTTATACTTTATAGTAATTGTGTTAAAATGTGTGATGTAATAAAGAGAAATAAATAGGAAAATATTTACTTTTGCCGTTTCTGTGGGCAAAAACCACATTTATCGAAATCGTTTTACACAGTCCGTCACATTACCTTGGGTGTGGACGGTGCGTCCGGGAACGGTGGCGAGAAGTCTCGCGCGTGCGCGTGCTTCAGCGGCTTGTCGCGCTCCTCCGCCTCCCCTGCGCCCCCCACCGGCCGGCACTCTGCTAGTGTACAATTACATACATCAATATTTATTGTAAACCCAAAACTTATTATTCATTATCAAACAGTTAATTTTTATGCAAACGAGCGGACGGACAAAATGACTCCTGATAATAAATAACCACCGTCTCTCATAGACATTCATAACACCAGGAATGCGCGTCGCTGTTGCACGAGTATGTGTATGGCAGCATTATTTCTCCACGAGTCACATTTGGCCCCGGGGGGTTAACAGCACAATAATTGATTTTAAACAAATAAATCATATTGTAATTATCTCTCACCTGTTTCCTCATGTGTGCCATTTGTCCCATTGCAACCATTGATCGCGTCGTGTCCGTTGCATCCGTTGTGACCGTTCACATCGTTGACGTTAACACCGTTAACGCCATTTACGCCATTAACGCTATTGACGCCATTAACGCCATTCACGCCATTTACTCCGTTAACGCCATTCACGCCATTAACGCTGGTGACAGCGGCTCCGTTGACGTGGAGGCCGAGATCGGCGTCCGCGTCCGCGTCATCGTCGCTGCCCAGCTCAGCGGCGCCGAAGCCCACGCCGACGATGGCACTCGGGATGTCCGACTCGTCTTTCAACCAGGGGTGCTCCAGGCACTCTTCCACTGTGAGACGGCCCCTGGACACGAAAAAGAAAATTACGTAAAACTTAATCAAGTGTCAGTAGGTATAATTACTCAATAAGATATTATTTTATATAGCAACGTCAATAAATGTATTCATCATTATTGTATGTCTCAACCTATCAATAAGTACGCTGGCCAATTGTAGATAGGCAGTTCACACACTTTTATGGTGTACACTAGTTAATGGTGAACTCCATGATAAATATGACGTTCCCACATGATGTTCCAAACAAATTGATAAATAATTTCTATCACGGAAAATACTTTGAAAAGTTGCCCGTTTTTAGTGGTACTTGCAGGTAGTTCTTTCAGTCAAATTGGTCAACTGCAAGTTGCTATGAAGATGTTTTATAAAGAGCTTATACATAATACATATGCAAAACGACAAAAGCAGAGACAATAGAGTGGGGTGTATAGATATCTTTTTTTTACCACAGACTAATGGAACCCATAGATTGCATAATTCTGTTATAAATAACAGTGGTGTGTCGGTAAGAGGAGAATTTGCACCGTCATAACCACAGGCCATAAATAGAACACGACTACAGGAGCATAGGTACCTCGTTGGAGCTAAGCGCTAGAAACCGCAAGCTGAGTTACCTTATCAAAGGTAAACGATATGTGTTGGTGTAAAAGATATGGTAAACGTTTGGTTTTCACACCTACTAAGTTTAGTACACGTGATTCCAGTGACGTCCTATTTACCTAGTAGTAGTGACGCCGGTTTCTTTCTCCAGAAACTTCGATAACAGAAAATTAGAATTCTGTAAGCATGTCGAGATTTAAAATTTATACCTGTGTTTCAATTAAACCTATAAATTTCAGAATGCCCTATAAACCATCAACGACGTATGAAGTAGCATAGAAGAAGAAGAAGAAAAAGCAGAAGAAGGTTTAATAGTTTGCCTCTTCTTAGTCATCCAATACAGGCTACGGATCCACTTCATCCATCTTTGCTTTTCATCTCACAGAACATCCCTTCAACCAGTCTATAACACCCCCTAATCCAAATGATTGTGCCTTTATATCTATGGTAGACTCCGTGCTCACACTATTGGTCGTCATATAACTTCAATAGCTTAAGTTGACTCCAAGTCATCGAATACTAGGAGACAATAACATTCAAAAGGTTCATTAAAAAAAGGTCATGCGTCAAAACTCACTTTGGATCAACAACCAGCGTCTCCTTGATAAACTGTATCGCGCGCTGCGACACGCCGCGGAACAGATCCCGCGGGAATGACAGCTGGCACTGCGCGATGTTCAGGTACGTCTCCTGCTTGGTGTCGCCTGCGAACGGCGAGTACCCGCTAAGCAGCACGTACGCGAGCACACCCACCGACCAGATGTCCGCCGCGAGGGACAGCGGCTCGTACGACAGGATCTCTGGCGCTGTAACATACAAATTCTCGTTAATATGATGCAATGCCTTTCCGGGTTCTTTCGTTGGACATCAGGGACAGGGACATAGGAACATCAGTTCAGCCCGGGCGACGCTTGAAACCCATAACCCCTACGCAACGGCCTACGCAGCTAGGATACAAAACGCAGGCAGCTTCGAAAGTAATTGGACATTGATGAAATGTCCATTGAGGTGGTCAAAACTAAATGGTACATGTCAAGCATAAGTCATAAAACGAGTTAAGCAATTTGGATATGTTGCCAAGCAATTCATGAACTCTTCTATTTTTGAATGCATATTAAGCTGTTTGTGTCAATTGTTACCGTCGAATGTCAAACTGTTATGCTGGGCTTTTCGAGAATTTTAGAAGCTAAGTTGAGCCACCAACCCCAGTACCACTTCGTCATTGGAGCAGCATTGTGGGGTACTCGGCGCCTGCTTACGAAAAGATCCTGGCTCTGTATTGAGCAACTAATATATTGAAAGCAATTTCAAAGATCCGGTTGAATTAGACCACAAGATCGCAAAGCCAAATGCAATGTGAGTACTGTAACACACTTTTCCGTTTTGTACGCAACCACGAGCTACTGCAGCTGTGATTTAGTGCAAAACGGATTATCTATTATATTACGCACCACGTAATAGACGCCATAACGTGTAATGCCAATGGCTGCCATAGAATTAGCCATTGTTACGGTCACAAGAAAGTGGACCACGCATCGGAGTGATGCATCGCTCGTAATTACGCAAACCCATGACACGGTAATGCTATTATGGGATTTGTAATTTAATGTCTCGAGCGATCCATCTGAGAAGATATAATAGTGATTAATGGCGATGGATTAGAGGTTGTTGAAATCTAGCTACTTTGTAACTTCCACTTAAATGTAACGGGTAAAATATCGTTAGGGATTGCACGCACGTTAATTTTAGGCTTTATGTTTACAATCCTTAAATATAGATTTGTATAATTTAGAATAGAATAGAATAGAATATAGATTTCCTTAAATATTGTTTATAAAGTAGATTAAGAATTTTAAGCAAATCCCCAAATTTCTATGACTGCTATGACGCTCAGTTGTCTTTAGCCCAACTGCTTTTAGAGATTACATGAAGGCTCATTAAAGGATTGGCGACATTCTGTTAACGATGTCGACAAATCTTTGATGAGCTTCTGTTTACGAATTTTAAACTAAAGAGTATTTAAGAATAACTCACCAACATAGTCCCTCGTGCCGAGTATCTCCCTGACGTGCGCACCGGGTTGAATGGCGCGACTGATGCCGAAGTCGCAGATGAGCAGCTCCTCCCCGCCAGCGGAGAGCAGCAGGTTCTGCGGCTTGAGGTCCAAGTGTGCCACTCGCCTCGCGTGCAAGTGTGCCAGCCCCTCGAGCACGTGGCGGAGCGCCCTTCGCGCGGCACCCTCCGAGAGCCTCTCCTCCTCGTCCAGCAGACGCTGCAGCTCACCGCCGGCGCACAGCTCCAACACTATGGCCACTTCTGAACGTGTCTCATATACCTGGAAATTTTAAACAATGCTAGCGTGAGAAAAAGCGTTCCTATCCACCCGTACAGCCTGGTCTTCTATTAGGGAGAAATGAGAAATCCATAAGTTATTTAACCACAGTACCAATATTTTATATACCCACGCGCAATGCTCCTTGATATGGAGGCACAAAGCCACACAATCGTTGCAGCCATTTGCATAAGCAATTTAACTGTCACGCATCAAAATGTGTGTTCAGCCAAATATCAAAACTCGAATACCGAACTATTACAATCAGACGTCACATATTAAAACGTTTTATTACTTCAGGAGTAAAGTTTATAAGCTTTTTAGAACCTTTGGATAAGAACAGTCTATGAAACTAAAACCAAAACAAACCATTCACATCTAAATATAGAAGAGTCTCTCATTAACATTTTACGCCTTAAAACTGTTTGTTTTTGCGCGTTTACATCACGCATGTAATTAGCATAACATATTAACGTTCCGTGACTTTAATCTTAGTCTTAATTACAATAATATATCACACCCTTACTTCCTCATTAATGCTACTTTACTATGTAGCTTTATTTGTAGCCCATTACTTCTATCAGAGCTCACATAATTTCATCATCAAACCATTCCTGCACCAACATTATGCACTCTTATGTGCGAAAGAGATGGGACTAACAACCGGGTTCTGCTTTCTTCGGAGAGCAACACGTTGGTGAATTTTTTGGTCCATAAGTGTTGACCTCTTAGCAATAAGTAGCCTATCTGCTCGATTGTCAGCTATTGACGTAAAAAGAGTAAACAACAGAGTATGAGTTGTTTGTAACTAGGATAGTTTATTTCTGATGGATATTTTGTTGTTGCCTTATCGGCCTTTACAGCTTCCCGCGAACAGAGAGGCCAAAGAAGAACTTAAGCAAGCGAAGAGTTGGTGATCTCTCTTCGAAAAATAGGCAAGAGATATAATGGTACCCCATGTAGGGTTTAATCAGGGTGTTCTCACCTCGTGCAGGCGCACGACCCGCGTGCAGTCCGAGCAGAGCGCGAGCACTGCCACCTCGTGGTGGATCTCGCGCGTCGTGTCAGCCGCGCGCCGCCGCTTCCTGATAAACTTGGCGGCGTACTCCTCGCCCGACACCAGGTGACGGATTTTGCGCACCGACGCAAATTTACCCCTGTGGACAACAACATAGGTTCCGTTAGACATATTCTGTCTTCAGGACAAGACAATGGAAAAAACTGTGCATTTGTATTAAATGTGCCGCCAGATGCAGAATGGGTGCTAAAGACGTTTTCCATAATAAATACCGATATCAAAAACCCGGAAGGATGTTGTATCACTCATTTTAATATGTCCAATGGGGAAGTCTCATCTAAAAACATGCCGAATTCTATCAGTCAATCAATCTTGTCAATGAGTCGAAATACAGGTAGTCTTACCTAGTTCATCAACAAATCGAACATACGCTATGTACGAGCACCGTTTATTCATCTTCATTTGATTCATACATACAATGTAAGCCGGTTGTAATGTAATTGTTACAAGTACTCTCCGCCAGATATTCTGGCTCTTGGTGCGTTCAACTTTAGGAAGACATCAAAACGTGCATTACGAAACAAGCATTCAAGCGATCAGCTCGAGCTACCGGTGACAGAGGCGGCCGCCACGCGACCTGATGCACATAATTTGTGGAGTCATGTAATTGGGCAATTCGGGCCGACAAACTGCGAGCGATAAACATCTCGAGGAGTGGCCGTTAGCGGCGCATTTAGTCACTGTAATTGCTCCCGTGCATGAATTATGCGCGAACGAGCGCTCGACGCTCATACCCCGTTCAACACCTTCGCGATGAGTTAGATAATTGACGTGAGAATCGGAGATAACTTCAAGTGCTTATTGAAACAATTGTACAACGAGATGTTTTAATAGTACGTTAATTATAAACTTATTCATCATCATAATTACCTACAACCTATTAATCGTCAGGCTCTTATGCTAGGGTCTCCTCTCACATTAAGAGGTTTAAGGCAAAATAATAATTAATGGTGGCTACTTTAATAAGTTTTTGTCTACTAATGACATCTTTGGATTCCGTCAATACAATGGTTTGCTCATGTTTAAAGTTTTGGTCCTGAAATGCCCGAGTGACTTTTGGATCGTGGCAGGCTAGATCGAATGAAACATAAGTTAATATTGAAAATTACGATAATTTTCTTAGTTTTAAAACAGAAAAGTTTTCTTTCACTATTGCTACACACACACACACATTTTTAACCGAAGTAATGAGCATATTAAAGTACAGTAGTTAAGCATGAAAAAAACATTTGCGATTGAAGAACTAGATCTAAGCAAAGCATTTTAATATAATCCAATGCTTCTTCGTATTGTTTAGAAAAAGTAGTTTATAGAAAGAGCTACAGACAACATTCATAGCAGCAGCGTGCATAATTGGCACACATACACAGTGGTATGCAGCAGGACGCATGCTCGGGGGCAGTGGTGGGCTCGCGGCGTCTATCTGCGCCTGCGCTTTTCTCGCGCGCGCAATTAGCGGCCGCGGCGGCGCCGGCGCACGGCTAACCGCGCTGTCAACGCTCATGCACTGGGAATTACAACCCATCACCGTCGTCTGGGACACTCCTGGTTTCACGGAGTAATCTCACGGGATTCCTTCGACCCGATAACGAAATGATAATAGCAAGCTGGTAACTGGTGGACGATCGATTAGCCATTCAACAGTCTAAATAAGTTATCAAAACTATAATATGTGGCGGAGATGGAATCAAAGAACTGTCATTATGTAGTCATTTTATAGTCTAAATAAGTTATGATAATCAAACTTTTGTCTTTCAAAGTTGTGGAATGCAATAAATATATTAGTGATCCGAATGAAGCAGGGAAGTAATCTTGATTAATTTATTACCTGTAGTTATAACGCTTACTTCTGCTTTAGGATAAAATAGATAACACTTTGCACGGATAATTTTAAAGTATGGTGACATCGCTCTCGCGAAATAACTTTCATTAAATCCATAACATTCGCAAACGTACCTACGCCTGTTAGAATTAACATTTAAGTATTACAGGTATAGTGAAATTAGTTTTACTTAACATTCCGTCCAGTCTCGATTTCATATTCATGAAAGTTGGCGTCACTACTCTAAGCCCGGCCTGAGTACCCCGTGATATATCGTAGCGAATTTTATTACCTAAGCGGGAATGCAGCTAGGCTAATGAAACATAACAAAACCGCTCTGATCGCCGTGGAAACAACGTGGAATGTTCGAGAACATGGCCGACAGCGTGGATATGCGATATTTCAAGTGCTAATTCACCGTGGAGACGATCCGCAAACGTATGAAATGTAACAGTTCGAAAATAATTGTCTGCGAATGTACAAAATTGATGTGTGGTTAGTCTTTAAAAATATACACGGTCAGTTGTAGTTAGTTGGCACTGTGGCAGCAGTAATTTAAAAGTCTTTCTAGTTTTTATATTAAATTATTTAATATTAATAAATAGTGTTTCAAAACAAGATGACATTTATAACGAGCGCTTTTGAATTTATGAATAGGCAAATTGATCGTTCAACATCGAACTCTGCGCACTTAGACCTCACTTAACATGAAGTACTTTGTAAGTTCGTATGGTATTACAAATCTTTACGTTGACCTGTGTGGTGGTGTAATTTTGAATGAAATTAATAATACCCCTATACCTGGACAATATCAACTACACTTATTTAAACAACAACATTTACCAATGCGTGATATAAAACAAGCACACAACACTTCAGATAATGATAGCGCAGATAAAATAGATACCGTTTTGATAGAATCAATACCTAGAGTACTAGTCATACTTTACGCCATATTGACAAACTTAACGACATCACGATCGTGATTGTAATCTGGCGATCGAGGACAGTACACAGATTGCTCACGCAGAATTACACAAAACGAGGGCTAAGGGCTCGCCCAAAGGGTGTACGGCGATCAATACAAGCTGCCCCGCAGACACACCACCCAAACTAAAGTAGGTCATGCCCTCGAACCGAATAAACTCACCAATATGCTACCAGGATACCCTTGGAAAATATTTAATTTATCAAAATCCTTTACGAAGGTTTTAGCCAAGTGTGGAAAATGGCAGAATTCACGCACCTTCGAGATCATTATAGTGAAATCATTTTTTTTTTGTATTCCTTTTCAAATATTAATAGGACATCATACTCGATATCTTATATATTTATTTAATTTATTTATGTACATAGTACACTTTAAAAAAACATATTCAAATAAGGAACGTACAAAGCATTTTTTTTATTGATATTTGAAGCATCAAATACCAATAAAAATATCTTCCAGCAGAAGTGTGAGTAGAGAGCATTTAAATGGACATATAAAGATATATCAAATATACAATAACTATTAATACTAATTTATTAAAAACCTTCTTCAATGTGTATTACATGAAATACGTATAATATTATTTCCACAGAGAGGTCGGACATCGAGTGGAGATATCCACCTCGACAGCCGGAGAAGGTAACAAATAGGTAGTAACTTGTCGCATTGAGCTAACTCAATTCTTGGCCCAGACATTGTAACGTTGCCGCGTTGGTCGAGATTGGTCATTAAATCGGATAAATACTGTAATTCGGCACAATCGCTTCGCCGATCGAGCTTCGGTCCGCAGATGCGCTAGTCCGGGTGGATTTCGGCGAACGGAACACACCTGCCCCGGCAGCTGCTTGATAACCGACAACCGAAACGGACAAAATAAAGCGGTCCGACGATTTCAACTCGATACAACGTCGTTACCGAATATTTCTTCAAAGGACGAGGCGCATTAAAGTCGCAAGTCGAATTAAACGACGACCGGTGTTTGTTAACGCATAGCTTTTTTGTGATTTGAACTTCGACAGGAAACAACTTTTGATTAATTAATTTGAAGAATCACTGTGACTCATATATTATTTTACAAATAATTGTAAGTCTTGACCGATGCAAGTAATACGAGACTTTACGTGGTTTCATATACGACTCCTCGATCTATTCCCGAAATAAAGACCTTTGCATGTAAACTCACCGGATTAAGAAGACTACATACCAGATAGAGCTACAATGGACAATTTGAGAAACAAGATGTCAGTCCAGTACTTTAAGTTTGAATACTGCACATAACTTCTATTATTCTCAGTAACAATATCTACGTACGTATTAGGTAATCATATATTACTTTCAACCAAGGAATACAATGATGAATCGTGTATAGTTTTTCATGTCATACAGCGAGCAGACGGGTCACATTAATAAAACATAGAAACAGGTAAAATTTTGAACGTTTAATTCTAGACAGAGACTGGTAAAATTGACTCCTTGTCTGCCACGCATAAAAATCCGTGCAAAAGATACTAAGTTATCTACAACGCTTTCGTAAAATGTGTTAATCAATTCCGAGCGGACACAAAAGTACAGCTCTAAGAGTTATGGGTAGGATGACACATGAAATCCGTCGCATGTAGACGACACAATGACCACTCGGTGGCAATTGCTCGCGCACAACGAGTATTTATGGCCGGCTGTCAGTTTTATGAATATGCGAGCACAGGGTAATACAGCATTCATAAAACACATTTTTTTCTACAAAATTGCCGTACAATCTACCACTTAGTAACAAGGAGGGTGGCGATGATCGCGTGGTCATTTGTGGTGAACGGAACAAAGTTAACTACGAGGTAGTAGGATTTTGACATTTGTACCGACTGGTTCGTACAATCACATCTGGCAGTTCTGGCAGTATCAATCAATCAAGGCAGACAAATAAATTTGAGCAGATCTGTGGAGGCATAGAGAATGAAGTCAAATGACTATGGAATGTAATAATCTCTATGGAATTGATATCAGAAAACGATTTGTCATGTTTGGTCGTACCTAGTTTTTGATCATTTCATCGTCGCTAACAAATTGATACAATGCCTAGCTAGATCTTGCGCTATTCTTTCACAATAATGAATCAAAATCATCATCAAAAACTATTTGTTGCTTGGGACTAATAAGGAAAATTTCGTAAATAAACTTGCATTCTCGGAAATATTCCAAGTTTTTAAAATTGTGTAAAATTTGCGTCGATCATTCACATCATCAAAATACCACCAGTCACATCGATTTGAAAACAATTGACAGACTTCGTTACACTTAAATCGGCAATTTATTGAAACAAGAGATCCAATTTTCTTAAATTAAAATAAAAAAACGTATCTAACGGTGGAATGTCAATAAGACCAATAGCCTGCGGATACCTATTAAGAAGAACGGAGAGCTAAGTTACTCTTCCTGCTTGTAAGCGCTTATTATTCGTTAAGCGTCGACAAACGAGCTTACCTAGAGCTTCGCCCCCGGGAATCGAGTAGTTATTTGTGTTGCGACACGAAATGATATCTCATTCCGATGTCGCTATTTCTGTATCTGATTCAGTAATTAGTTATTTCAAACCCTAAGGGTTAGAACCTATGTTCTCAAACTTATTTTAACTTCCGCCCACATTTTGAGAATTAACAATTTTCATCCTCCCTCATATTATCATCCTAAATAGAAAAAAATATGGACATTAATATCAAGTAAAAAAGGAAGAAAGCAATATATAGAGAAATATGTAGAAAGTGGTTGATAAATATGACAATAATTATGAACATTAGTTGCACAGCTTTATAGGAATAAGTCAAATTGCCGACACAAAAGGGAGATCAACTACATTTAACGCTAACACCGAATCACAAATTTGGGAAACACTGTTTAATCTAACGCAATTGATTCACATGTAATTTTTATCGTACATAAATTTTCATAGATATATTTTCGGTAATACGACGTGACATGGTACTTCCCAAAGTGCTAACCAGATAACTAGAGTAGAACAACTGTGGAATTACGCAAGCGGCACGGACCGGTCGTTATGCCGCTGACAGGCAAAATGGCGTCCTTGGCAATGAAACGGCCAGCCCCGAGCCGGCCGGCCGAGCAGCCGAGCACACGCCACGGGCCCCGTATGAACACGATCACTTTCGCCTTGAATTAATTACAATAGTGTTTGCGATTCGATTCTCGGAACAGCGACGAATCTATTGCACGCCACTGGAAGTAAAAGTTTATACTTGGAATGAATTAATACCGTCTGCATTTACAAATCAATGAATGAGATCTGGTGCTCGGAACTAGGTCAATTGTAAACTTTAAATATTTCACCGTTGTTAATGTATTTCTATTTATTGAATACGTTCTGCTAAATGCTACTGGCATTAATTCAATTTAGATTAATTCGATCATTATTGAAATTATCGGTTAACATTTGTATGTTTGGAAATGGGAGAAAGAGAAGATACAACTTGATTTAAACGCTGATTTCCTGTAAATAATAATGATCTTAGTTCGAATCGACGCGCCGTTAATTTTCAAAAGTTATGTGCTTAGCAGATATTAATGATTGATTGTTTCGATAAAAGAAAAACATCGTGAGGAGAACAGCGTAGCTGAGTATTACGTACAGCCAAACCGCACTTGGACAGCATCGCGAATAAAGACCATAAACCCTCACGTTGTGAAACCAGACCCGGGTTGAGCAATGGGATAAGGGTTATCATGTCATCCTAATAACAACTGATAAAACATCTCCAATCGCATAATTATGCCCAGAGCAAGTAACTTTTTAAACTGCGGGATCAGAATAGATAAAATGTCACTTGGGTGAATTCGCCAAAATGACACTATATTTGTAAGGTTATAACAGTTTAAATAAATACTAAGTTAACAAAACGACCTCTATCGCATTGGGTGTACCTGTTAGGATAGAAGTGATTATTTAAATTAAACTATTAAAATTTTGTATATTTAAAAAAGGTAAAAGAATCCTGCTTAAAAACGAAATCCACGAACTTCAAGCGTATTCCTAAACCAGTAAATCTAAGACTTAACCTGGTTTCCTTCTCAATTACCAGGTAACGCGATCACGAACACCTATGAGTGAACGCGATCATATCGGCGTGTAAAACAGTGAAAGGTATACAAAGCAGGCTACCACCATAGTACATTAAAAATAGTAGGTTAGCTTGGCACGAATCGGGAATGTACGCATGAGTATCGGACACCGTGTACGCACGCACTTTTCACGCACACAAACACATGTGTAAGTATGTGTTCTATATGTTTATTAGAGTATCTACGTATGGTTCACTTTTAGTTTGTTATAATTGTGTCGTTTCTCCAAAACTCGTATTTTTTTTGTATCTCCCACCACAACTTTTCTTCATCACCAGGGTTGACTGGTAAAAAATGCCACGAGGCATTAAGTCCACCCATTGTAATTCAATTTTTGAATTCAATTAAGTGTTAAATAAATAAATAGACGAGCGGTGTCCGCGAGGTCTCAATATGGGCTGTACCGATGTATCGTTCGGATTTCCTAGTGTCGTCATAATACGCAAATAACATTTAACTAAACGCGACAACCTTATGCATCACCGTCCCCCTCCTCGCGTCGATATCCTCAATGGTGAGTCGTGAGGTCGTGACCCCTTCCACGGATCAATTTGTCCCAGACTATCTTGCGCATCACCGTAAGAGTAGGCAATTTACTCACCGAGCGGCCTTAGTTAACCTGCTATTTTTATAGTACTGTGCTATCACGCAGAGTGGCGAGCGACCGTCGACGGTCGACCACCGTTGACGACGTCGACGAGCGAAACTATTACTGCGTCCTTGGCACTTGGTCACGTGCCACGCGTGAATAGAATGCTATTCACTTTTACATTCAATACATAAATTATATTACCAATCGATTGTGCTATTTAAATTTTATGATACACCCGACACACGTGATTTGATAAGTTTTTCTTTATGTACCTGAGCAAGTAAAGGAGGTATTTAACGACAATAATCGAACATACACATTTAAAGAACCCTAAGCGCTATCAACGAGAAATACAGCAGATAGTCTAAACATTTCATGTTTAATACAAGATTCAAATTAATCACTTATTGTCAGTACAATTAAGCAAGTTGAATATCAAAAATGAGAACGAAACAACTTTGTTTATTATAAAGATAACATGTCTTTATTAGATCGCATGTTTATTCTTAATTCTTTATTTTTATGATCCACAGGGATCTAATTACATCGCTAGATCGACTAAGGGATAGGAAAAAACTACACTAATCGCATCTAAATCACATTAAACTACACTAATCATAACTAAATCGCGTTAATTCGATTTACAAATTTTACCCTACTTTTTCTTCTGCCTAATGTGCATCTTCTGATAAGGGTAAATCTGTTAGGTTATAATAAATGAGTACAGCAGGTTTACCAGACGCGTGCCATGAATATAGTGTTTGGAAAGTTGCATTATTTCTTTGACACACATATTTATGTTGTCGTAATACACAATATGCTAAGTGGTATGATATTGCAACCGTTACTGCTTCGATACAGTCACAGACAGTCACAGCCTGGATCTAATGGTACGTGCATAGATGCATGTCGAGAACATACATAACAACCCCTGTCCCACTGCTGGGCTCGGGTCTCCTCTCATACAAAGTGAACTTAAGGCCATAGTCCACCACGCTGGCCAAGTCGGCAGACTTCACACACACCTTCGAGAACCTTTTATGAAGAAGGTGTGCAGGTTTCCTCAGGATGTTTTCATTCACCGAAAAGCAAGTGACATTTAATTTCTAATGCGCACATAACTTAGAAAATGATTGGTGGCGTTGGGATCGAACCCACGACCTCCCGTTCGGGAGACCAATGTTCAGACCACTAGGCTATCACTGCTCTTTCGAGTAAATATACACTAATATTATAAAGAGGAAAGATTTTTTATTTGTATTGAATTAAATAGGCTCCGAAACTACTGGACCGATTTGAAAAATTCTTTTACAATTAGAAGCCGACGTTTTCCGTGATGAACATAGGCCACTTTTCACCGCGGAAGAATGCTTCATTGCTACGGGAAAACGGATAATAGTTACAAATAATTTACATTGCAAAACTATTAGATACAACGATAGGTGACTTGCTATGTGAGGAACAACAGGCGTTCGAATAACCGATAGTCGCTACACTTATAGGGGAGTCAGACAGTTCATAATACTTGAAATATTTGCAATTGCGAATAATGCGAATACGTTTTCCTTATCAACTATCATTATATTCATACGTATTTAGGGCCGTCACACCGTTGAACTGGCACAGAACACTTCACGTGTCAGTTTCCTCTTGATATCCGAAGTAATTTCAGTTTGCACGTATGCTTTCATGGAGGAGTTTATAATATACGAGAAGAATTTTTGTTTTTTTATGTTTTATTATTTAGATAAGGTTGCGATCGAATCTACCGTACCCCGGCACGAAATTATTAAATAGAAGAAGATATAATAAGCTGATTAATCGAACACCACCAACAAACCGTAATTACCAGGAAAGGATTATTAATAATCCGAGGGGTTTCTTATCAAAAGTTTCCGGTGTTGTCGTTGACAGCCCTGCGCCTAATCAGCGAACATGTTGAAGCAACGCGTGCGCTCCACGAGACAAATCTCTAAAACATTACTCGGATCTCGGAACGTCGATAAATTCTCGATATTTCTATCTCGGGGACAAGCTAACGATATCTCGTTTTCGATCGTTATCGATATTATCGATAGGTCCGCGACACCAGCCGGTCTTAAACGATCTATCATTCCTTAGATATTTCTTAATCGGCCGATAAGGGATTGATAAAATTAAGTAAGTACCTAAATATAATTAAATTAATACTTTAGAAATGCAGACCTGAGGGGTATAGAATGACGGTAGTTTAAAAATTCTATAGAAACAGATTATAGAAGATAGACTTAATAAATAATATACCGTAAACTTTGGAATATAGGGCGCTAGTAACAGGGATTTGCTGAGACGATGCCGTAGCTTTACGTTTGAAAAGTGTAAAAACTAAGTTCGAATTCATATTTAAAAGCAGGAAGAAATTAAAATACCCACGAAGGGAGCAATAAAAATGTCACAGAGAGAAAGTTACACGACAAATACGTACAAAATCATAACTCTATGCGTTAGTTAATAATGTTAGAAAAAGGAGTTTTCTACATAATAACTGGCACATATAATTCTCTACATAATTGTACAATAATTGCACGTATAATTACTGACAACGCTATAAGCTCGAATCAAATGGCACAAAAGTATTTTGCCTTCGAATGCCGTAATGCCGTTCAATCTCGGCGCGATCTATAAATAAACTAAGCGCCGGCGTCGATTGGAGTTATCCAACGAATATGGCCGAGGTGGACGGTGGACGGTGGATGGTGGACGCGTCGATACACAATAATCGTGTTTGATACACCACCGCCGTCCGCGGTGAGTCATGTGGCCAAGCTGACACGGACGTATCGAAACTTTACAATCGTATCGTAAACTTAAATAAACACTCATTAATTCCTCACCGAAATAAGATAGCAATCTAGACAAAAATGTTAGCGTTTAGGCCAACAACTTATGGTAAATTACATTCATTAACTAACCAACAACTTATGGTAAATTACATTCGCTGCGCAAAGGTTGTGCTGTCACGCCAAACTAAGTTGTCAGAGCCCCTAGACAAAAATCTTAGCGGTAACCGTTCACGCTCACGACATTTTACTGGACTCTCTCTTTATAAATATTACCTTAAAATCAAAATATCCGATGCTTGTGTTTATTTACTCATATATTATATCACATGTCGATCTTACCCTTCATATTCCCAAGATTGAACACTAAATAATTACGAGTCTATAAAAACTAAATATCCTCTAAACAAATTGGTACTTATCAACGTTATCCTACATCCTTTATAACTTCATCAAACCCTTTAATGATGTACTGTACAACAAAAATAAAGAATCGCAACCGGACAACAAAAGGCATACAATGAGGTGATGATGGGCCCATACCTCGTCACACCTCACGCACTCGCTTCACCCGCTAATGAAGTTATTTATAACAAAATGACAAGTCACCGTGACTGTGTTACGAACATATTATGAGAATAGGAGTCCTTTGACGTCATCCGAGATCACCTCATATTATGACCTGTGAGTCCTACTAAGTCACAAGTCATACGAATGTCTATTAAAAGACGTATTGTAACGTTTATATGCATTTAGTAATACGATCGGTAAGCGATGATTGTCTAATGGTCGGTTATAAGGTCTATCCTTCGCAAGCGGGACTCAAGTTTGAGTCGAGTGGAGTCTAAAGGCGTCGAAAGGAGTCAAGGGGAGTCGAGAAGAGTCTAGAGGAATTTCCAAGAGGTTTCCAGGAGGAGTGATCCAATCTGCTTTTGCTATTAATGTTATCAGGTTTCATTGAACTTCCTCTTTTCCAATTTAAAATAATATATTATTCATCTATTAACTATTTAAGTGAGACTTAATATTAAGTGTAACATTGTAAAAACACAAGTTTATGTTAGTTAGGAAATAAAAAAAAGTGTTTCTGTACATTGAGGATTCTCGAAATAATTAAATTTTCGCACAATTTTTTCCTCCGAGTACACAATTCAATGAACATGCTATTACCGTGATCCAATCCCATCATCCAAGCAAAACATTAACGTAATCAATAACTTATTAATAAGGGACCGATGAGATTTCTTGTCGGCCCGCGAGCTATTAACTCGGAAGTCGCCGCGACAAAATGGACGACGACCCAATCTTGGTAGTTAATTGCTGTAAAAACTAAAACACTACAACTCACTGATCGGGACATACATCTATACATACAACTAAATAAAATTTGAGTATTTGTTTGTAATATTAAAATAACCACTTCTTACTAAATGCATAATAATATGTATTGTATACACTTTACATATTATTATACCAAAATATTTTTTTTATCAATTTTGTCTGTTTGTTTGTTCCGGCTAATCTCTGCAACGACCATACCTATTTTGACCGGACTCTCTCTGGAAGATAGCCGATGTAATAAGGAGTAACTTAGGCTACTTTTAATCCTAGAATCCCCGCGGAGTCCGGATTTACGCTGGAAAAACTTTGCGACACACTGATTTCCACGCAGACAGAGTTACGGGCACAGCTAGTTTCACGCACAACCGCGCCATTACGCAACATCGCGTTGAGTAAAGAAGCGGAAAAGTATGCTGGCAATTATTGGTAATGATGGCGGTCGTTCCGACGACTGGTGCGCGTACCTGCCCGCCGTAAATGGTCAGTTCGAAGGTATGAATTAACAACACTAGATACAATCTTAATCTTCTAATAGGACCGCGGTCCCGGCGAGGTTTACGGCCCGCGTTGACCACTCTACGCCGACTGCACAGCATGCCTTCTTCCGATTTCGTATATAAATTCACTTCAAGCCAAAATGGTCATGTAGATAAGCCGTAAAATCTTTGTGTGCACCGCCGCATACGATACGAACTTCACACCTGACAATTCTGAAGCGAGACACTGTCATGAAGTTTGTAACGAAGCATACAAATTCGTTGCCAAATAAGCTAGAAATGGGATCCGTTGGTGATCTGTCACGAGATAAGAGGTCACCACCGACCATGGCCCGCATGTCACCATAACGAATACCTTTGGGAATACAGTGCGGTGGTCAAGCGATCTCCAACATGAACCTGACAGGATCCTCCATTTGCAGGAGGTTTATAATTTATTGTATAGGTTGAACATGAAAAAAAAAACTAAAAACACCTGATAAAAATTAGTACCAAACGTTTCCGGAGCGTAAAAGATATATAGATTGTAAAAGTAAGAACCATGTTTTCTAAAGCAAACCAGTACGGACTACATTAATTCGTTCTAATTCCAACCATAGTTTCACGTCTCACTCACACACAAACACACACACACACACATTTACTGTTACACACACAGTAACCGAGTACCATTACCATCACCGTCAAACAACAACAAACATTGTTCTATTTAATGTTACAACAGTTCAAACAAAAGCAATAACAATCAACGACAATCAGGCAGTTGATAGCCAACAGCGGTCACTGCCACGCCGCGGCGCTGCGCGTCGGAAGTCGTAAAACTTTACAGTGCCATCGTCTGAACCCGGTACCCGGTAGACGGTACCCGATACCCGGTACCGGGCCGGTTGTAAAGTTTTATTGTCAACGTCGAATTGCAAATATGTACTACTATTACCATAGATCAACTCGGTGATAGAGCGTTCAACGCATAATGTAACATTGTATCCGATTGTAAATCTGGAACCTTTGCAGCTATACTGACGCAGAGTACATGCAATAGTACAATACAAACATTGTATTTTATACACCGTTATAAGTAATATACTGTGTTAACAAATAAGTGACATTATATCTCAAAGGTAATTCCCACACAATGTCCAGATAACATAGTGTAGGAATAATATCTACGTGGAAAAAAAAAGTGGAGAGGTCTACATCATATTTATGGTAAACAACCCATAATCCTAACACTACTGAGTTTGGGACTCACGTCCACCACGCTAAAAAAATGCAGATTAGGAGATACCCTTCTTCTACAATATGAATAGCTCAGGTTTGTAGGTTTCCTTGAAATGTTTTTCTCTCAAATTAATAATTAACTTTTAATACGCACTTTAATAACTTTGCAAAACTAGAGGTATGTGAAAGATTCGAACCCAGATCCCGTGAGAAAGAGAAACTTCATGTTTAAATAAATATTCCGGCCATATCAAGTCAACGGATCTTATGGTTTCAGAGATCTCGTGTTGAGACTGTATATGGGTCAAATATCTGCAACTATTTTTTAATATTTACATACAAACC
>DWPQ01000048.1:0-25473 GCA_018251795.1 Perichares adela
CCTCCCAGTGAAGTACTGCTTAGCCCTGTTTAGGACGCCAAGCTTTTTAGAAGCTAACTTAGCTTTAGCTTCCAGATTGTGATCATCATGGAGATGTCTTTGCTACTTTACATTGGAGGCAGTGGGGTACCCTCTCTATCGATGTCTTTATTAGTAAATATAATGTTCGACTTAATCCCTTTTGATGACGAATTGTGATCCTTGGAGAATAAAGACCGCTGACTTATAAACTGTAATTTTTGGTCGCTAAATAAGTATCTTACTATTAATTTTATTCACGCCCCGACAAGCTGCATTAGTATTTCCTCTTCCTTGGGGTATCTTTCTACACGATTTCTAATGGGAGTATGTTCCAGGTTATGCGGTATTTTTAACATCAGGAGCGTATTAACGTGTACAGGATCTCTTGATGCAACAAACGACTGCAGCCCTGCATCCTGCCCACAGTCCATAAATCAAACTACTTTGCCTGCCTATCAAAACGTATAGCATCTGTATATTCGTTTTAAATAATTAAAAAGATATTGTCTAATCTCGACCGAATGAGCTTTGAAAACCACACTGGGATAATAGAATCGTACTATAGGTTGATGGTGACCGCAACCAGTTGTTATACCAACAAACAACTTATAATTATTACTATTTCAGTTAAAATAATTAAAATAACAGATTACATATCCATACACATATAGACATACGCACACACCAGGCAGAGCCGGGACTCCAAGATATTTACATAAAGAACCGTGAGTAACGTAGCCGCGCCGCACCGCCGCCTCTAATTCCGTTCTTCTATTAATATTATTTATGTAATACATGTCCGCAATATCCTACTATGTAGGTTATGTTGTTCATTTTTATGTGACACAAATTTTTGGCCTGCGATGCTGTTCACGGAGACTCCAAGTATAAGTTATAATGTATGTTGTTTAATGTGTCACTATTCAATTGTTGGGCTAGAAACGATAGTACGGTCTTGTAACGAAACGTATCGTCAATCGAGCCTACACGTCCCTGTCCACGTGAAGCTGTAATTCTGATCAAGTCCAACCAATTTTGATATAAGATACAATTGATCCATACACCAAATGTTTTTTATAGCACAGTGTTAAATAAACCCGCATTTTACGCACGGTCGCGTCTATTTGCGGGTTTATATCACAGTGCTATGAAATAATATACGATAGTTGTGACCTACGTGGTATATCATTGCACTATGTTTAACTACACTCCGTGCAATGATTGACCACTTAGGTCGCTCGTATCGTAATGTACTATTAATTATGTAAATGTATAGATACAGTCCAAAAATAACTTACTAATTAACCCTCTTACAATAATGCACTATAATCCCATTGTCTACTGCAGTCGATTAGTCAAAGATTATTCGCATGTGCTCGTAGGTAAATTGCCTCCAGTCGTGGTTATAGCAGCGATTGTAACTGTAACATCGTTAATAAAAAAAAAGAATATAATTTTTTAAGATGTACACATAAAATTAAAAATGTACAAATAAAGTGCGCACCTGAGGATATCGATATAATTAATTACATTACATCAAATCGCCGCGAGCCCGTCACGACTGATTTGTACTTATATCGATCGTAAATTTAATCCTCTTTATAGGACAAAGATAAACCGAAACTAATAACGATAAAATATCCCAACCCATTACGTGTTAAAGTTATGAACGGCACGCAACTTTCAATCATGTCCCTAAAAAGCTGAGTCGCGATTCGTCTGCGGCGTGCAAATAGGCATAAAACTACAATGTTTCTCTTGTCGCGTCTGCTAATTTACGTGATTAGTCTTAGGTGTAGTGGCGTTGATATACGGATGGTTTGATACCTAGGGACGGACCGCGACAGCTGCGACGCTAAAAATAGTTTCTGGACGCGCGATTCCGCGTTTTTCACTGTCCGTGCGCGCATCAATTCCTGTCTGCATTTGTTAGCGAATGACAGATGCTTTACGCCTCTGACAGCGATACCAATTGCCATCGTGTCGTCATGGCCGCTTTTATTACATTAACATAAAGACTATTTTCGGTATAACCGAATGCGATAGATTTCACGTTTGCGTGCACGCTCGTCGCCTTGTAGTTGTCATCGTGATAATGACGGCTGCAGTAAGGACGTGTTTATGTTAACCCTTTGAACCAAATTTAGATTTGAAAAATCACCAATGCACTGCACAAATCCATCAAAATCAAGGAGGATTTGTGAGAAAAAAATACGTTTTGAAATATCTACCAAAATAAAATTCGAGCAATATAATCAATAAATTATTCAGACATTGAAGCCAAGGTTACCCTTTTACTTGTAAAATTTTCTCACAGGAAAAATTATCAGTGCCGACTATAATATCAAAATCAAAAAGTACTTCATCATCGACACCGCAGAATTTTAAAGTTTCACGTCTTCATCACAGTTCAGTTTTTGAAATTCTGAAAGAATTATTATAACAGAATATTTAGTTAATGGAGCCCACGTGCCAGGCTCCTAATACACAAACCAAAAAATTACATTGAAAGAGGAAGTATAGAGGTGGGTTATTTGCGAGCAAAGTCCTGTCTCATCAGGACAACTCAGCCGCTCACAAAGCACAAGTTGCAAAGGTTGCTATTTGAGAAGAGGCTTCAAATTGCCTGAACATCCGCCCTATGTTCCCGATCTAGCCGCCAGTAACTTTTATCTATTTTCACGGCTTAAAGATCATCTCCGAAACAGAAAATTTGAAGAAACCTAATAGTGAGGTCGTGTCTGTTCAGGCGTTTGAAGGGTCAAGATAAACCTGTTTTCTAAAGGAATTCAAGGTTTTAAAAAAGCTGGAACAAATATATCGCAAAGGAAACTACGGAGTAAAATAAAAATATTTTTTAACTATAATAGCTGTTCGACATACCTTATATTATTCCTTTTGGATTGGATTATCTTTAAATTCGAACTACACACAAACTTGTCAACTAATGCAAGTGGTTCTACATAAAATAGTTACTTAAATACAAGTTATTCATTAATTTCCATACAACTATTAGTAACCTTGCTAAATGAATGAGTACCTCCACCAGTATACTGGGTAGTGTAGAGCCCAGCCCTCACCATCATAAGGCACCTAACCCCATCCGTTGATCAGCTGGTTCCACCACAGGCAGGTCAAGTTGGCTTGGACTTAAGGCTAGACACACCAAAAAGTCTCTGTACGATCGACTGGTATGGGAGTAACCTTATCGCATTGCTTTAGCCCTTCGACATACATGAGAGTAGTTGGACTTAAGGATGGATGGAAATGAAGCGCTAATACCAATATTCAAAGTTTGCTGTATACACGTTATCTCTAAAACAGTTCCTCAAATATCATGTGCCATGTGCGTCTAGCTCATTGTTGACTCACACCTCATAAACTCCGGCGGCAAGTGACCTGAGTGTCAAATATCGGCGAATTATGCGTCTTGGGCATACTCAAAGGTGACGGATTAACACAAGTGGGCGGCAGGCTGGCAGCTCCGTTCTGTTATATCAAACTGACAAAATGCAGCATTCCCCTCGTTTCCAAGATCTACTCTCCGGATTACACGCGTTGAGTTAAATATCTCCTACTTGTAATAAATTGTTGTAAAATTAAGAGAACTGCACTCGTAGCCCCGGTTTAGATTTGATATAAACAGACAACATATTATAATATTGTGTAACGTATTTGACGTATATTTAGAGCCTAAATGAATTAGTGATGATAATTAGTGAGTGTGCGAGTTCCAAGTTAAAAGTAAAAATATTATTATTATCATTTTTTGTCGGTAGCTTAAAATCTAGCAGACGGGCCTTATGTAATAGAAAAACGGATTAAAAACGGAGATGTCTTATCTTTGTGTCGCAACTTTAAGCTACTAATTCCTAATAGATTTCCCTATGTTTCAAAAAACGCAAATAAAAACAAATTTAAAATAACACAAAATATGTCACAACCACTTGGATGGACACATTGTAACTGCGTCCACCGTTAGGAAGCATCAACTTGTATTTATTTATTTTATTTCGACGTGTCAGTAATGAGTTCGGTCATAATCGAAATGCCCGACACGTGTAATTCGCACTCTATATCAGTCGTCGGCTAATTGCGCGCGCGCACCTATGACATGCGACATGCTGGTCGCGAGCGACGTGACGAACGGTACCGTGACATACCTAATGTCATTTAGATATTTTGTGATTTTACACGCTGCACAAGTATCTATCTTATGCCGAACAATCACAACCGTCAATTAAGACTCAATACCATTTTTTTATAACCGATAAACGACCTAATTATTTTTAACTATGTAAATGAAATGCGCTCACCGTCGCCAAGTGATTGCGATATCACTCCCCAAGCAAACAGTATGTACTGTTTGCTTGGTATGTACCAAGCTTCGCCTATTTCCCATGTTTCTTCCAGTAGATACATAAAAAGAAATCAATTGTTGTTCGCAGGCAGCTAGGCATGTATCGGGATGGACAGCATCATTCTGCTCGACCGATAAACAATAAATTCAACTTAGCTGCGTGGAAACTTATTATGTCCGGACATAAGTTGGGATGATATAGGGGGCCATAAATTGGTCCCGCGACACTGGAATCTATGACGGTCGCAGACAGGTACCGACACCGAACAACATAAAATTAAATTAGATATTTTTCCGACGGCATCATGTGAGAGCTATTTATCTTTTACGAACCAATGAAGGTGATGGGTTTTTTCATCGATAGTTTTTGTGCCCCCGTGATGGGCGAGGCGGGAACGGATCACGTTACTATGTAATCGTGATTAATCGGGCTTTACATAAAATTTTATGCGCCATAAGCCCTTATTTATCGCGTCGGATGGCGACAAGGGGGTATTTAAACCAGACCCAATTTCATATCGTATAGTGACAAATTAGAAAATAAGATTCACGTAGAATTAATGTGGTCATTATTTCTGAGTTTTCCATTCCAGTGATAACAAGATATTGTAAACAAAAAGCGGGTAAGAAAAGATTTTCGTACATGCCTATTTTTAAGTTTACAAGGCATGTGAAATCTAAAACATAATTGGAACGCGAAGGCAATCGTGAGGCCTTTTAGGCACGAGTATATATTATAGATCCAAGTTCATTTGTAGAACAATGTTTGTCGTTTTTCAATTGAATTGCACACAAACTAATCTTACTAAGTACATGTAGAAACACTTTACCATTTTATAAGTAGGATCTATGTAGCGCTGGAGCTATGGAACAGTACTAATTTCAGTTAGCTACTATTGAAATTGAGTTCTTATTAGAAAGGGTACTTTTTGGATCGGTTTTGAAATTTTGTAGAGAAACTTGCATACTTGCAATCTGTACGATTAGCTGCAAATTGTCTATTGTTTATTTACATGATTAAAGAAGTGAATGATAATAGTTGTAGAACAGAGTGGTCGGATATCACCACGGATATATGTGGACGTAAATAAAGTAGAAGTGTCAGCCAATTCATCATATTAATAACGCCAACTTAGTATAGGTGGTTCTCAAGCTCGGCGCTGTCGCCGTCTGTCGCCGCAATATTTACGACGATGTCTTGTTTTATCGCTACAAATCGCTTCGGCGCATTTTGGAAAATAGCCCAAGTGACGCATCTCGCGCTATTAGGCGCAAATTGAATCATTTACCCGTGAATCGTTTGCTAAATCTAAATCATAATTATAAATAGGGTTTCTAAGTTGACAGTGATTACAGGAATTTAGCATAAATAATTTGATCCTCCGTTGACCAGTGAATGACAGACACGAAAACTGATCTCAGACAGTTCTTAAACAAAGTTAGGATTCGTAGCAGAAGGGAGTTGAGTTCCTTCACATTAATGTGCATGTAGGGTGATCTGGTAACTGTGATAATTAAGAAGTCAAACATCCGTCACTTGAACGTTAAGCGTTATATTTCAGTCAATTGACATAAAATCGTAATGTACTATTGCCTATAACCTTCTCAAAGTACTGCACTATCTTCTGGTAAAAACCTTACAAAAATCCGTTTTTGAGAAAAAGGGGCACATACATACATGATTTTGTTAAATATTAGATAATAAACTAAATATTAAGTCAAATATTTGTATGTCAGGAATGACTAGGTGTAAGGTCTGTACTCAGAAACATGTACCTTATAGACTACATTTATAACAAATAAATTAATTTGAATTTAAATTTAAATTTTATAGAGGTCTGTGACATCAAAAGCATCATCGATGCTTTACTGGTTCATCCAGGAAGCGAAAGTACCGCTTATACTCAGTCTGTGTGATTGCGAAACTGTTTACGGTTGACTCTAGAAGGAGGGTGCCTCGCCAAGTAACGAAGCAAGGCAGGTAAACAATTGAAGCAAACGAAATGTCTTACGGATTAAACTTAGTTGTATAGATCCCAGCGAGCACCAACGTCCACATGCCAATGAGTTCTGCTTAGTCTCATCACATCATACATCTTTTCTACTTTTACCACAACTTTTCATCATTGACATTATGCAGATTAATAGACCTCACATCCTCTAGACAATTCTCAGATAAGAAAATAGAATCTTTCACTGAAAGGACGTAACTCGAAACACTACGAAAAATTTGGATATGTCATACTGGATTTTAAAATTTAATAACCTATCACAAGTTTTCAGTAACTAAATATCTATGAAGAGAACGCTGATCCAATATTAACAAGGTCGAGTGAATCAGTTAGTGCAGAAATAAACTTTGATCGAACTTTAACACGAATATAAATCAAATCGCGATCAAGGTGGCAGCACCCCACTTGTTACCGTTGATTGAAGTGTAGAACAAAGCGGATGGCGGCGCAGAACACAGATACAGTTGGCCTGTCGCGTCACATTCAATTATTCAATTGTCAGATGAACGTTATCGTTGGGGTGTACTTGGATTTGGCACGTGTCCTCCGCTCACCACACCGCGCACACTACGCCGGACCGGATCCGTTGCGAAATATGCACATTTATTCGGAAACATGTTTCTACGTCCATTGCATTTCTGTCATCGTATAATTCTCATTTATTTACATATATAAAATCCAGAGGTATCGATTTTTAGTATTGGCAACTGGCAATTTGAGACGCGGTAGCTCAGGACAAAAAACTAGTACATTGATTTAAAAAAATATACCTAGTTGTAAAACTTACATAATATTATTCCACCGATTTCGTTAGAATTTTATTTGGCATAGATGTTTAGCTAATCATAATATGGCACAATTATATTATTCCACAATAATCATATAGCCACAAAAAATCCAGAGATACAAATTTTTTCTCGGCACAATTTACCGTAAAGTGATCTTTATTCTCACCTTCGTATTTATGTTTGCGACAGTCGCACAATCGCACTCATCAAAGTTGACATTAACAGTGACTATGATTTGTACAGAACATAATTCGTTTTCGCTAACGATACACGGTTATTAATTACGCACGTACATGAAGGTTCGGACCGATATTATAACGGTAGTTACCAGTTACAAATCATTTAGAGCAAATGCAGATATTTTGCACCGTTTTACGGTTTACTGAATACCGCATAGATATCACTGTTTTATTTGACGGTCGGTGCGATTAAACGAGTTGTTTTGTTTTAATTATGACGCGGTGAGTATAGATAATAATGTCAATGTGTTCTCGTGGACAAAACTTTATAAGCTAATCATTTAGTTGATCGGATATCAGTACCGACATAGTTTTTGAGTATCGTGTGATGTCAACTAGCCTCTGCGATCCATTACAATTAGGTACTCCGGTAGCAAATGCTGTTGAATTTCTTTCAGATACATATGTAATAATGCAATACATTGTCGATCGGTGGAATAATTAAAATACATATACCTGGCATATACTAAGGATTTGTAATACTATCTAAGTACATATTTTTAGTATTCAACATTCTAAAATCATTTAATCATTTTGGGTATTTTGTCAATACACTTATGCACGTCATATTTTGCTTCTACTTAAACGGCGAAAGAATCTCCTCAGCACATCATATCACATCAGCGTATCATAGTATTACCTACCACACTAAAAGGCGTACCTACCTATATGCCACGATGATTCCAGTTTGAAATCAGATATCCAGTCTATACTGTAGCTTCAAATCTACGACTGACATCAAATACGGCAGCGTTCTAATTTGTTATAGTCCTAACAGCAGCATTTACCACTAATTAGCCTGCCTACATTCGCACAGGCGATCAATTAAAATACGAAAATTAAATATGTAATATGCTCGTTTACAAACCTGCCACGCCGGTATACGTGCTTAGGAACGTGGAAACCTATTGACCTAGAGATTGGAGTCCACTTGCAGCTGATCTAACGCAGAGTGGTCGCTGGTACGCCGCGCGGGTCATTAACTGATGGCTGATGACCCACGAGCGTTCATCTTGTATGTAGTCAATTAAATTCATTAAGTGTTATTATAACCTTCGTACACACGGTTTACTAAATACTTATTACCAATACTGATTTTCATATGAACACAATCAGACGTATCTAAAACATCGTCGTCCTAGTTTTGCAGATGATAAACTGAAATGGCAACTACTTGGAAATTAAGGCGCTTAGATAGGTCGAGTATTTCTTGAACTACCTACTTGGAAATAAATAAAGAGGTAGGTAGCGTTCCTGGTACATTGTTTGGAGAAGGTGGCGAATCGTTATTGAATTAGGAAAGGAGAGCTGATGGGATTGAACGGGCTTAGAGGATCAATCCGGTAGTCGAATGAATCGGCCCGTGCTGATGATAAATGCTTACGACCCCAATGGTTATTCTACAGTGGTAATTATTTATCTCAAAAAATAACTAGCAATAGCAAGAATAAGAAGGAAACTTAACATAAAGCTATCAGGTAACAATTTTGAGCAATTCAGTTTTTATTGTCAATATCAAATTTTAAAATAATATAAAAAAGTCATCAGAAGACATGAATGACATTACATATTAAGACAAACAGGAAAGTTTTGCCAAACTCAAGTCACTGTTCTCAGCATAGATCACATTGAAAGCGGTACAGTCACGAACACGTAAGTAATTAGCTCCCTGATTAATAACCCGCACCCGTTACTTTGATTATGACAGAACACTCCGCCGGCCGCGCATTCTGGATATTACACTTATTCACCGAACAGTACCGGCAGACGTTTGAATAAGCGACATGGATCACCCGCTAAATGCCACCTGTCATAGTTGCGCGGGAGCAATTAGACGCAAATAGTCACCTCCCTACGTACACTGATACTAAATAGACGATGTAACGAGGGACAAGAAACCCAGTACACAAATCTCTGGCGAGTACTTGTTGCTGTACATTTATACTTATACAAGTCTATAGTTATTTGTGTTACTCGGTTTTCCTATTGCACGAAGATTCCTGAATGGGGAGGTTCAGGTGACCGACTCAGTCATTCAAATATTTACATTTAGATATATTTACATACATACTTTATTTTATTTTATTCTGTTAAACCAGCGAATGGGCTACTGGATGGTATTGTTTGCCACAGTCTACGGACGTCGACAATTGATGCGTTATTGGCAAAGAAGCGGGAAGCCTGGAATATCGTACCACTCAGGTTGAGGTTCTATTAAATTGTGTACAGTTGTACGTACAAGGCTAGGTATAAATGTGAACTAAATGTTTGTGCTGAGCGTTGAAATCATGCGAGCCTTAGCTGTAGTTAGGGCAAGAAGTCCTTCTTGAATTGTTTATGTTAACGTATTATGTTTTTTGTACTATGTAATGTGTGAATGATCCACTACTTTCTAATCAATAAAAAACTACGAGTATGTGGCATCTTACCATTCATAACATTAAAAAAATTAAAGTCATGTATGTGATTTATTGTGTCATTAAATATGACATTATTATTCCGATTATTAGTATGTTAAGGCAACGGGCGTTGAAAAATAAATGATCCCTGGATATAATATTGTAGACGAACATCACAAATGATTTCCGATTTACAATTTCAAAGCGGATCACCACGAGGCAAATTTATTTAAACGCAACGAATTTTCGAATACCCAAGATGGCGGTTATAAGTTTAAAATATGACGGGCATTAATGTTTGAATAAACATGTCTTTCCGTCGTAAGTCTGTCGCGGCGACATGCGGCGACCGACTGAGGTGTTTAGGGCTTCATTTGCATATTAAGCATATTAACTATAGGGAAATATGATAATACGGGGTTCGCAAAAGGCAGGTGTAATTTTTAGTCACGGAGATCATATTTTAATTAAAGTGCTCTTTTAAAGCAGCCAGCCTTACAGCTAAATAATTTTTAATTCACTAGTAATAAACTTGCATTAGGGACGATTTGTCAGTGGTCAGACAAGATTTAATCGTAAAATAAAAGTACCCTAATTTATACATTACTATAAAAAGCATTGATGAATAGCATTCTATATTTTGTAGTATTGTATTTAAATGAGCCGTTAATTTTTATCCGACCAGTAAAAACCAGCCCTTAACATTTTTAAAAATGTAATTTATTTATTACAATAACTTTATATTATTTATACTGTAATATTATTTATATGTAACATTAAAGGGAAGCAAACCGCCGCATTCAAAACTGCATGAAATAGCTATTACAACCCCCACTCGGTCAGCAAAACCAAAATACTTTGACCTCTGTCTCTGTAAGTAACTTGCAAGCTTTACAGTTCTAACCAACGACCTCCACTCGCGTGGCTCCCCGCTGACTAACGACGAGACAACGGCGCCAAGATACATTTTTGGAAACCTCTGAGCACTACCATCTAGCTTAATACCGACGGTTGGTACTAGTGATTCTACCGTCGCTCCAAAATCAACCGTGAAATATTTTCGACTGTTTCGTAACTTGTTCGCGAGCCACGTAAGGAGTTGAATTATTCTTGGCCGGAGACACGTTAGTAACGCCGTACGTGTTAAAAAAAATCGGCGATAACCATTTAAAGTCATATTGCCCTCGGCATAGCTAACGTTACAATAATAAAAAACACTTTTATAGTAACAAAATCACCATGTGTAATCAAAAAGCTGGGGAATATTATTGTTAGTTTCAGCACTTAATACAAGACTATATTTGATACACATAAACTTATTACATTTTAATTGGAACAACTCGCGACAAAGTTGTAAGTCTATCGTTTAACATGAGACGAATGACGTCAATAAGGCTTCATTTGCATCACGCCACGTGACAACAAATGTTATTATTAAGATGTTCCATTGGCGAACAGAGGGTCACATTGTTACCAAATAATAACACATCGGTGGGTTCAAAGTATAAAGTCATGTTCAACACCTCACTGTAAACCAATCAAATTATATTATTTTCTGGAAGCAATTTGATTTTTAAATTTATAATGACTAGCTAGAGACCCCACCGACGTAGTGTTGCCATAAAAATATTGTTTGCAACATTTTTCAGTGCTGCTCCTCTATTAGTCATAGAGGAGCAGCACTGAAAAATTAGTGATGTTCTATAGCCGTCCTTAATAAATGGACTGTTCAAAACAAAATTATTTATTCGATTCAAACCAGTAGTTCCTGCGACCACGGTTCATGCAAACGAACTCTTCAACTTTATAATACATATATATGTGTCTAAATTTATTTTTACAGTCCGTGTCAAAAGTTTCCCTTCTTACACCTTAATTACATTATACTTTCACCAAGTATCAATCGTAACCTGCATTCAAAAATCTTACATGAAATCATGAATTAGAAGATCAAAGAGTATACCTACATTAAATGATACGTCACCAAAATGTGCGTACTAAATTGAACTAACGACTGCAACCCGACCTACAGTAATGTATAATCAAACATAACAATCCAGTCGTAAGTGTATCTAGTGAATATTCACAATGTTTCATTTCAATAGTTTCCTGACAGTGCACATAGACAAATACGGTACAACGGTCCCACAGTTGTGTTGTGTTCATTGGTTGCAGTCACGCGACGATACATCAGCCGGGAACAGGTTCGACGCCGGCTAGGTCAGGTTGCAAATTCCGTCAGTGGAAACAACAGAGCTCGGGTTTTCAAGGTCACGTGACTTATTTTAGTGATTCAATAAATATAAGGGTTAAGAGTTAGTTGTTCGGTAGTCTGATAAAATTAAACGTCCAATTAAATACGATACGAAGGAATTCCGAGTACCTTTCGTCAATGACCTTTACGATGTACGTTTTACTTATGGGTAGAATTTTCAGCTTTCGTGATTTGATAAGATTCAATCTTTAAGTAAAATCAAAAGGGTCTCGTTACATTAAGAGAACATAAAGCTATCTTCAACCATGCTGGCCTAGAACGGATTGAATTTGCACATTGTTTTCCTTCTATGAAGCCTTGCTTCGCATGAAATCATTCGCATACAACTATGAAAAACACGTCATACACCGAATTGAGATTCTCTTAAGCATATTCAACTTCATCGAGGATTATATTAAAATGTTTAAACAGTGTTGTTTGTCATTGTAAGTAAATAATGTATGGGTATTGTGACGGAAGTCTTGCCGGATTGCAACCCGAGGCCCCCATGAAGAAGATCTACATTCAAACCGCTAGGTTTTGATTGCTCGAGATGTAGAAAAATATAACTACAGTTAATATAAAGAAAGATATTGTTAGTTTATGAATACACAAGTAATTATCATAAAACCTTGAACAGGTTCGGCAGACAGAAGGCGCAAAAGTCGGCCGCAAACCACACGTCTTGGACCCTCGCTACTGGGAACCAAAACAAAGCCGACCCGTGCTTTACCGCGGAATTTTATTCAGACAATATCATTCAATCGCGGGAACTAATATAAGGTAACGTACGCAGAAAGGCCAGTTAAGGCGGCAAGATGGTTCTTATATTTACTTTTCGGACGACAACGCGTCGGTGATGCCTTTAGCGTTACCGTAACGTTACCGTTTATTTTTAAAATAAGAACACATTTCACACAATAAACATATAAAGTCACAACACATAGAAAACACAGCGTGTCATAGATGCGTGTAAAAATATTATTGACTTCAAGGGACAAGACAAGCGATGACAGTGAACGGCGAATATATCGGATAATCGGCTAACAAGACTATGACTGGATATTGGATGGTAACTATTATATTAGGTAGGTACTGATAACGAGAATCTTTCAAACAGTGGTCTCCTAAAATTGTGCTAAGAATCGGTAACTGTCGTGAAAAATTGAAGCTAACAGTTAAGTCAGTTTCGAAAGTCTTCACCTACGAACCTACCATTTGGAACGCGTCGAAATTGATTCGAAGAATCCATTTAGACAAATATCAAGGTTAATGTCTGAGGAAGATTTCTGTAACTCTTAATGACAAATTACTAACTCGCTAAATAGCTAACTCTAGGACTAAATATCGGCTTAAAATACTTTACCAACGAGTAGAGGAATATACAGAAAATTGATAACAATCTTATTATGCGTAAAAAAATGAAATACAGTAGCACGTTGTTGAACCTCTGCGCAATCGTTAGCGACACCCAACAGGTTGCAGCCACGTATTGTTTCGCAGAATCGAACCCGCTATCGATTGATAAACGATCACCGATGTTTCAGACTACACTCGCGAACCTCTGAATATCTAATGGGGTCCGATTTAGAATTATTTATGGTAGGAGACAAAATCGGAGCTCTATGCCCCACTGTTTGTGTCTCCGAGAGCGGTTTGTGATGCGCGTATATTGGGCCTGCTTACCGCTTACCACCCTCGTGCAGAGCAATATCGTTAACACTATGTTTTTGATTTTTATCTATATCGACATTTTAAATATGACTTAGAATACAAAATTTCCTTAATGTGTATTGTTATTTGCTAAAACCATTTTGAATTGGACTTTGTGATAGATCAAGTCTTTTTCGAAAGACTTAAAAAACCTAATCAATAAAAGTATACTGTTTAGTTTATGATTACAATATAGATATTATTATAGATCCACTGATTCGATACGTAAAGTAATTATCACGTTAGATCGTAAACAAGCATTATTATATAAAAAGTAACGAATGCATGGCAGGATTATTATGTATGTTAGAAATGAGTAACAATGTTTTGATTTGTAATTTGTAGCGACTACGTTTTTCGAGGTGAAGCGAGGGCGGGTGCTAAACCCGTGTGTAATATACAATACATAAATAAGATGTAACTCGTACTCGATTACGTACACCTACTTATTTTCAATATTGCGACCTAAACCTAATCGGTAAGCGAGCGGTAAGTGTTCTTTATGTAATTGCACCTTAAATTTCGTAATAAACTGCGACTGACTATTTATCTATAACTTTATCTTGTAAGGTGAACGTCAATAACATTCAGTGTCTCGAAATAAATAAGGTAGGTGCATGCAACTTTGAAACGAGCGAGTTGTTTCCCAAGATACGAAGTACCTTCGAGAACCCACAGCGGTAAGATACTAGTAATTGTGATCAGATGTAAACTCAGTTTACATGTAAATGCCCCTTTAAACTCTAATTCCATTACACACTGGACGCAATATCCTCAACTAGTATAGTAATGAATTATAGATAGGGAATAAATTATTAGCGAAGCGCAATCATGTATCACACGAACAGCTGAAACGTTCTAAAACGTTTCCAAGAAGAGCGCAATAAATCAACGCGCGATGTGCGAAAGTTATCAACACGCTCAATTGCCGGACTTTAAAGTTTCCCAACAATTCCCACGTTAGCGAGTGATATTTCACTTACAGCACACCGTATCCCACTCAGCTGTCAATTTGCCGTGCTTAGGTAACAGGTAAGCGGTATTTATCAGCGGACAACGCTCAACGCATTAACAACCTCGATTTTCCTATAGAAAATCATAATGGCCGGCAAGGAAACAACGATTGAGAGCGACCATTAATTACGTTCGCCTAACAAGCGGCGAGCGGGCGCGGCAGACGGGCGATTTATCCACTCGATCGACTCGTTATTTAGATCGCGCGCGCGTCGCGAGATGGCGCTGACGCGCGTATCTGATCCACGACCGAGGACCATGCGACTATATGGCTACGCAACGGAAGGACATTGCTACTAGCTACTAGTATATACTGATATCGGCTTTGACTGCACACATTCCTTCCCTTCTTCTATACTGTCGGTTTAACTTATATGCATATATGCTTTCTTTCCCATGTGGTTTACATATCTAAAAAACATATATTAAATTTACGTGGATACTTCTGATATAACTTACTAACTATTAATTGATCTTTAGCTTTCCTCCTTTTTGTAACAGTCTTAAAATGGTCGATGAAAATGTTTGAGGTGAATGAAATTTTTATGAAACCACGGAACGAACGGAAAAATGATAGATATGTGCTAATATTATAGAGAGATATTTGATAATTTGTTTGCATGAAATTGGCTCCGAAACTAGTGGACCGGTTTGAAAAATATAAGGTTTTTTTTTTAATAAACGAAAATCTTTATTTTCCAAACATAGCTTCTGTAGATTTGAAATGATGATAGAATATTTCTTTTACTACATTTTACCCCCTAAGTGTATTTCGGGGTGTCCATAGTCCAAAATTAGTCCAAAATTAACATCCAACAACATACCTTCCATCGATTTGAAATCTGGTGGGAATATTTATTAACCCCTTTTAGCTTAATTTAACACCAAGCAAAGCGGGCGGGTGCAGCTAGTTTATTAATAAAAGAAAAAAAAATCCTTATTTTGAAGTCATCTTAATAATTGCTTTAGCTAGTTGCCAGGCCACATAAGAAAACATTTGACTTTGGATAGTAGAAAGACCTAAAGCGTAGCACTGGTCCAGTACAAATCGGTGAAGGGGTTAGTAATTAACCCAAGTGTCGGAAATTCTTATGCTGTGCGTAAACTTTCGACTTGCCCATATTATCATCACAAGGCGTGTGTGTCCCACTACTGGGATCGTCTCTACTGTTAGGTAGAATAAAGCTCGTAGCCCACTACACTAGTCAAGTATTTTAAACATATGTAAATTGTCAGGTATCCAGGTTCCCTCATGATGCTTCCCGTTACCTTTCTAATACGCACATAACTTTTAAGGATTAAGGGTGTGTGCAGAATTCGTATCCGTGCTCGGCTACGAGTGACTGAGCTGCAAACTGCTAAGCTATCACTGGTCTTGTTTATCGACTGCTATCCATGTATAATAAGCGGGACTAACAGCTTAACGTTCCCTAGGCATCACGGAAGCGCTCAACAGCTTTCGCCACTAGCAGTCACCCATTCCTAACTCCCTCGATCAGTTACAATCTTGTTTACGACTTGTAGACTCCAGTTTGAAGAAGACGACCATTAAAAAGAATACAAAAATGAAGTCAAGACTAAATCGATTCTTACTGTTACTTAATTAGAGCGCTTTATCCAGGACTGCACGGCCACTTACCATCAGATAGGATTGTAATGAAATATTGACTTGTAACAAATATATCTTAAATCTAATTATACATTACAATGCCAATAAGCATTGAACTTAGAACAACACTTGATTATACAAAACAAAAGTAAGGCTCGGGTTACACGGAGGAGTCGCGACACTGCGACAACGCGACAACCCTGCGTGCTTAATTGGGCCACGACGGCATACCAGAGATGGAATTCATTAGGGTCTCTAATTAAACATAAGGGCATGATTTTCCGGTTAAGGCGAGTGAAAGTACGCGTAGGTGCACCGCCCCAATCTCAGTTGATTAATTAAGGCGCGCTAATTCGCCAGTCGACGTACAGCGAAACGCGTTTTAATTAGACGCGCGGTAATGTCGCGTTACCGCGGCTGGTAATGTAACCTCGGTTTAAGGTTATGTCGAGTTACGCTCCTTTTAGTTCTGTTACCGTTCACAAGTTAAACGTGCATATTTGTATCTATCTGTATTGTATACATTTCCATTTTGCGTTTCATTTACAACTACAATTACGCTTAGGGTACGAGTATCATCAGTACTATTTTGATCAATGAGATGTAAAACCATTCGTCCACACCCCCAAAACAGCCTTTGGTGCTGAAAAGACCGCCTTTCGGACCGCAAGACAGTCGTGGTTGTTTGTAATGTTATATGTGGTTCTATAAACATGAACAATATAAAGTCCACCGTTATGCGTATGTAAACGTATTACAGCATTAACCAGAGTCATGTGTTAATCTAGTCAGTGAATTTTAAATAAATAAGTAATCCCTTCAACGTTACATGACTCGCTTACATTTAGGAAAAATATGTTATCATCTGCGCAAAACCTTATCACTACAGCAATAAAGGTGAGATTTAATATATTAAATGGACGCTCACAATGGCGGGGATACGATGTGATTGATTGCAGAGCTGATACTCTTCGTGATGGACGGCGTCCGCGGAAAATTGCATCCTCACCTGGAGATTGCACTCTATTATACATAGTGATGTGAACTGATGAGCTACGTTGCCTAGCTATCTATCACCGCGTCGATGAAGCTCTGCTCATAACCTACTTGACATAAACCACCATCACACTTTACACTGGTAGCAACTGCGTAAAAAATATTAAGCAAATAAAAAAACTGAAAATTAAATAAAATATATTTAATATAAAAAAAAGTTCAACCGACTTCAAAAAATACAATAGTAACTACACTAAAAAGCATAAAAGCTTTGATAAAATACTACTCCTGCTGAACGATTAGAAAACAGAATTTTAATGCAGAATATGAACACACGGAATTGCACACTTTTACAGTGTGGACCAGCACATCGACCGCTGCCAATACCTGAACAACATTTAAATTCAGGAATATGAGGACACCATCCAGAGGCTAAGCCAGCTTTCTAAGGTTGTGGTGCAGCCTACTGACCAGCTTGGACACGTTACGACTTATCAGAAATCGCTGTACTGTAACACCGTGTAACAAGGTGGTAACTCCATCTATCTATTACTGTTTTTCTTAAAGCCAATCGCCAATCATGAGACGTTTTTCGAACTTATTTCTTTTGAAGTGTTCTGAAAGCCAGTTATGAAGCGGGCTCATGTTCATATTGCCTGACGAAAAACATCAACGCCCTTTGTCGAAAACGAATACTGATTAGTCATTTGTTGACTGCGAAACATGAAAGAGAGATCCACCATTAAATGTAAAGGTTACGGAGTACACAGGCTTCTTAACCCCTAAATAACCACCAAACCTCCCCCGCAGCTATTGAACATCTTTCTGTTATACACTCGACGCCACATACACACTGTAATTATTTCATTCCGAATAATAACAAAGAAGGAGAAATTAGGAAAACATTTCCGTCAGTTCGATTTCCTTCCGCGTGACGGGGCGTATCACGCCGCGTGACGCTCGTCACGCGTCGCCCGACGTGACACGCAGACGCTTCTGACGGGCTGACACTATTGTGTCACACAATACTATCTACAACGAATATTTATGAATTTCATTCGTTCTGTAGCTTTTTACTGTCCAACTTTAAATGAATGTAATCAACATAAGGTTTATTTTATTACATTAAATTGTAACATGTAATTAACTACGTGTAACTCGTTCGTGGCCATAAACGCTTCCATGACGCCTTTGATGATGAGGTCGTTCGTGGGCGTGACCACTTAACATGAGGTGAGCCAGCAGACAGACAGAATTCAATATTTCACTACGTGCAATCCATTCAGCCGTAGGTATATATTTATATTCGCAAGTCTTTACAAATGTAGACGATTGTCTAAAAATATGCATCAAGTTGTAAAGTGAGTCGGTGGCGCGATGGCGCTGCACTAACACCAAGCGAGCCCGTGGCGGGGCTCCGCGGGGCCGCCATTGGATTTGCATTCAAATGCGTCTGCTTGTTTAGACCTCATAAACCCCCTGTGACTTACTTATGCCAAATATTTAGTGTTGAAGCGCATGATTATTTGAAATCCATACCCTGAATGACCCGAGAATAGGAACGATCAAATTATTATAAAGGTGAGTTGGAGCGGTGAACATTTCCACTTGGGGCCCGGTACATAGTAGGTACATACACCTATCGCTTAACCAGTTCACAAATGGGCCTCAAAGTGAGTCCTTTAAGGTAAAACTATGAATATTTAGCATACAAGTGAAATGCTGTCGCTTAATAAAAATAGCTTTTTAAGTATCCTTGTTCGTTAATTGAGTCGTTGGTTAAAACTTAAATGATAGAACCTGGTAATGATAATATAATTATTGCAATACTGTGTATATTTACGAGATCTTATTTTAGAAGATTTTAACATTTATTTACGTAATAGTAAATTTATAAAATTCTTTCAATCAATTTATTTTAGTAACCAAAAAAAATATTCTGAACGTTCTACAAATTGTACATAACCGTAACACATAGATGGCAGCACAAGTATTATACGGAAGCAATTCAAAAACGAACTCTCAACTTTTCTATTTACTCAGTTGGTACATTACCATTTTATTATAGCCGTCGTCTGGCTGCGGCCATTTTCTCAGCTCATCTTAACGGTGTGGCAAGTTATGCGAAAATTATTCGCGAGTAATTGAACGCTCTTTGGAGATCTGTATTCGGGGAGGTAGCTTCGTGTCATTGAAAAACACACTGAATGCATACCGATGCCTGAATACCTGAATATACCTTGAATTTTTTTTTCTAGGCTCATCATCATCACAACAATAATTGTCCCACTGTTGGGCTCGGGTCTCACAATAGGAGGCTTTAAGAGCCTGACGCGCTACACTGGCCACTTGGGGATTCCAATAGTTGACATACATTCGAAGATATTATGGAAAAAAAATATGCAGATTCCCTTAAATCAAAAAGTTCAAGAAAAAATGCAGGTTGGACGACAGTTATAAACAATTATTTTTAAAAGTCTGAGGGGTCCGGTTTTTTCCCGGACTAGGAACGGTCGAAAAAGACAACGTTCATACCCCATAAAAAGGATGAATGTAGAAAACCACTGGGTATTATTTAAATTTAATTAGCGGGTATTCTGCGATTAACGCGTTCGACATAAGTACGTTATATATGCGAAACTGCCTACACACCGGCTCTATGTCACTGAACCAAACATTTTACAATCTTGCAATTGTGTCAAGGTTGTATTGTCGAGCTGGTTGCAATACAGATGACCGTGCCAACGCGTCGCAAAGGTACCAAATACTGAAACAATATATATGATAAAAGATCATTACAAATTGCGTAGCCATAAAGAAGCTATCGTGACATTACGCATATTGGCCGCGCAATGAATAGCGTATGATGGAATGAAACGTGCTCATTATCAGATAATTTACCGGCTTGGTGTAAATGTGATATCGATTGCGGTATGACAAGTTAATGTGCGCGTCAGTGCTCGCAGCGGGATGGCAGTGGACGATGTGTGATTAGACGCAACGTTCTCATTATCAGGTGGTAATCAACTGGGAATGGATTAAGTTGAGATGAATTTAGTGATGTCGGAACATTGTATCGTTGACTACAAAAATGTGCAAATAAGTTTGCTTGCACTGCGACTTGGGTTCAGTCGAGAAGAAACATGCTGGGTTACTACGGAACATGTTTAAAATATAACTTGGTTTTAGATTTAATCTCAATTTTGATTAGTTCATGATTTTCTAATCAAGATTGTACCACTTTCGACTGTGAAGCGCTTAATGGTTTAAGTATTTTAAGCAATCAACAGTTAATATAATTAATTGTTGTTACATAGAAATGTTACGATTTACTGTTTTTTATTTATATAATGGACTATGACGCTCCCTTCTCTAAAGATCCCATTTGATCTCTTCTCTTAGTTCCCATTTGAGCCACGGCCAGATTGTGCGCTGCTTACTATCAAATTCGATTAAATTTCTAAACTCTGTTAAAACCAGCGTAAGGCCAGGTTTAGTTGTTACTACGTCTGAAAGAAAATCTCATCTTAACGATGGAATGGGAACCACATTTAATGTGTCGCTGACCCAGTGCCTATTGTCCATGTTTATCTTTAAGAACATCATAAAAAATTATCCAGGAGCGGATTATGTTCAGAAAAATCATAAAGTTTTCTTTTCATGTTTCCATACTTTATGAACCTTGCAAGTAAGGATTTCAATAAATTAGATAACTGTACGCGTATTACAACATTAAAAGTGAAATGACCTGTAAGTATTTTATCGGTCAATCGACATCCCGAACGTCGATAGTGACACATCCCTACACGTTACGTAGATTTGATGTACGTTTCATCTGGCGATCTAGTTAAGTTATACTGCGATTGAGATAATCACAATGCAGTGTGATTCATGGCGTGGCAGCTATCGACTGATCCTGTACTGTTACGGTCACATCGACTGACAATTGACGGTACCTACTACACTACATTATTTGAGATAAATATATAAATTTAAATAAACATTTGTAAATGTAACGTTGAGGCCCGTTCATCATTTAGATTTCAAGCGTGTATCGCTTGCTATAAGATAGTTTTAATTTAATATTTGCTATAATTTGCTATAATTTGCTATGATTTTTTCTATTTTATTTTATTTTATTTACATGCCGAAATACCCCGTCTCAAGTCGCATGAAGCAAATAACTCGACGACAGTATAGAAGACAGATGATAATGATCATAATCATCATCTTAACAACATGAGACATTCGGCTTCAGAAGTATCAAACATTCTAACCTTGTACCAGGCGGTAAGATGTAACTTATGTACCCACATTTTTAAATATTTATAATATTCTATTATTCCCATTCAAATGGTACAATAAGCCGTCGAAATAAGTAAGCATTTCTGAAGAAAATTTGTCTCGATGTCTACAAAAATAATGCAAGCCATATCTAAAGAACTAAGTAGAAGAGAGACTCCTCAAGGGTCTTATAAACCTCGTCCCTCGGCGGTCATCCCGCCAAATCACTGCAACTCGTGCAGTCGGAGCGAGACGGATGCACGCCGGCATACGACAGAACGGGACAGAGAGCTTGCAGTTGTCATAATTTCGCTCGGCAGACTAATAATAAAGATAAAGGGGTGGGGTGGTGCATGTTTATAGTTTTTTACGTTTCTTTGTCTTGAGAGTCGAGGTGGCTTAGAGTTGTTAATGGTGATACTGTTGATTCGGGCTTATCATTGTATTAATGAACTTTTGTTATCTCACAATTCTAAAAGCTCACATCGCAAAACCTGAACACTCAAGTCTTCAAGTGGGTATTACAAGTGATGATCTATATGCCAAGACGTCATCACTAACGATCAAGCTAGACGAGCAAATTAAAAGTCCTTCGGCGATCAATGCCGAGGACAATTCTTCATGTTACTCAGAGACAAGATCCGAAATCAAGTAATTCGGTAGATGACTAAAGTCTCTAACATCGCTCTAACATATAACAGCCTGAATGGCAGGGTTCTGGTTTTATGTGCCGTAGAATCTACACTGACGGACACATAAACTGCATCAATGATCATGACGCCTTTGAACGAAACTTTTTAATCAAGTATGCAAACTTTTTATACAAATTTAAATTGAAACGTATAGTTTGGTTTGTTAACTTCATAACAGCGTAGTATCATACCCGTAAGTGTATTTTTGTATAGTGGAAAGGACCATTCAAATTTGCTTAACGAAAACCATAAATGTAACAAAAATTGTTTTTTTGGTTGGTTTATTGAAAAATTGGTTTTTGCAATAAAAAAAAAGTTGTACCACATTTTTTTTTTCTGTAAAAAAGGTATATTGCTTTTACGAGCCCTCATAACAGACTCTAATCGGTTCCGGATAGTTCTGACTAGAGTTATTAAGCGGCCTTGCGGAATATTAAATACAATCATACAACATGCAATACATACAACCGTTATTTTTCATTCTTCTATCACAACCCCCAATTTTTCACTACATTTAATTTGTATGGCAAAATGACGTTTGCAGGGTTAGCTAGTAAATATATTAAAATGTGAATGATAAACTTAATAATAGTATGTTGGTTTACGCGAATATTTCGTGAATCCTATCAATTTGTACCTACGAAGGTCGCATTTCATACGTGTCATTGCAGTGACGCTGCAATATTTCTGTGCACAGGTAAAGAGCTAATATGATAGCCAATACTCTTCGCTACGTCTCGAAGGTAAGAGCTACGATTAATCAATACTGAAATGTTATCTTTTGCCGGGTGATCGCACATGAAAGGACCTAAACGTTCTTTAGAGCATGAAAAAGTCAGTTTAAGTTATCCTTCAATAAGCGCATTAAATACAAGTTTGTACTATACAACTAAATAAAGTTGGAGTGTCTGTTTGTAATATTAAAATACCTTAAAGCACAAACATATACCAAAGCAGCGTTTTTTTTCAAATTTTGTATGTCTGTTTATTCTGGATAAACACTGGAATGGGAGGACCGATTTTGACGGGACTTTCACTGAAAGATAGCTGATGTAAGGAGTAACTTAGGCTACATTTTATCTTAGAATTCCCGCGGGATTCGGTTTTATGCGGCGAAATTTGGCGACACTTGATTTCATCCACGCGGGCAGAGACGCGGGAACAGCTAGTATAACATAATATATAATAACTTTTACTACAAAATTGTTATATCCATTAAAAGATTATCATTAAGCTGTCGAACCCTGTAGACTTATGTTTGCCAAATTTTCATCATTCTTCTCTCTCTTTGAAATACCGTTGTCTCGCTCGGTACTCTCGATAAGGGAATCGTGATCGTAAGGGTAGATAGATTACTGTTACATTAATTAAATGTAGCTATTATCGCCTGTTTACGGTACACCGCCCAGGTATGTTGAGCCGTAAACAGATTATTAAACTTTGCAAGCCATCCTAAACATCCGTTTAGGGTACGTATATCTTTTAATATCCAATATGTAAAATCAAAATCATTTATTTCATGTAAGTATGTATCTACACTCTTATTTTATACTTGCACTACTATTTCTAAAGTATGTTTTATAAGAAGTGGAGAACCGATAAATGAATATCTTCCAATAAATAGATTTTGTAATGCAATACATAATTATACATACTAGAGATTGCGTGGTGGTCGAATTTCGACCATAAGTCATTAAACAATTGTTAGAAAGTAATGTTGACACCTTTATGGTCAGATAATAATTTAAAAAAAAACTTTATTTTATTCCATACAGATAAACCATGATGATAAATTCAAAATTGCATCATTTCTTCTTGACAACCGCCATTTGCATAGTAAACGTCAAAACAGTATACGTATGTTGAGTATGCATGTGGGTGTGCCTTTGTGCGTGTAATATTTTATATATTGATTTAATGTACTTTATAAGCATTATTATTGAAAATATTACCGTTCTGCACTTCTCCTACACATAAACTTTAACCTTTAAAATTTCATACTCCTCCGTCCGCGCAATTTTCTTAAAAAGGGATTGAAAGATTTCGCTTCACGTACTTATTTAAAGATAATTATTTTGTAAGTCACATTGACGAACGTGATCTGTGTCCGTAATAAAATAGTAACATTAATGTTGTAGGAATAACATGTTGCTCGCAAAGATGAAAGCGGTAACCAAGCCCGATATATAAAAGACTCACCATTGCCTTCGACAAAAGATAAAGTATTTCATTTTTAAAATGAGGGTAGTTAATCAAACATGTAAAAGCTCTACGAGAATACCTGGGATTAAGCTACAGAGCTCTATTACCTTAAAATGTCAGTACTCAATGCCACTGTCTCATTCAGTTTCTTTTTAATGACAATAGTTGACATACGAGCTGACAAGCCACTTGATGATAAGTGTTTACAATACCCATGGATGTTCATGACACCAAAGGCCACGCGTTCCTCACAGAATTTTTCGGTAGATCCCACAAGCAGGGGAGTTCGACTTACTTATCCCCCTCTTAGGACTTAGCCCCCACGCAAAATCCTCAACCCAAAATTAGTACGTCGACTTTTAATATTAGAAAAGGGTTTACAATAAAATGAGTACCGTGAATATTACGGTAACGTAGCTTAAAGCTTATGTCTCCGTAAGCTCGTTAATATACGTCCCGTTTTGTAACTCGAGGGATTTCATACGTGAGAAGGTTGTACTCAGGTCATAACATTTCACGAGACACATGTCGTACATGCGATATATGTTATGGTTTTAACAGTTTCGGCGACGATATATTGTGTAAGTTTATCGACACCCAGTGGCCAATCTGTATTGATGAACACCGTATTGCTAACGTCGTAATCTAATCTACTTATACGGCTTATTGCGTAATTTTATAGACAAGCAGTGGCCATCCAGTAACAATGGACACCGTACATTGTTAACATCGTAATCGAATCTAATCTATTTATTCGTCATACTGCGTAACTTTATTGACACCCAGTAACCATCTTGTCACAAGTACCACTTGTAAAAGGGCAGTGATAGCCTGGCGGTTGAACGTTGGTTTCCCGAACGGGAGGTCGTGCGTTCGATCCTCGGCGCGCA
>DWPQ01000049.1:0-25262 GCA_018251795.1 Perichares adela
CCAGTAGTTCCTGAGATTAGCGCGTTCAAACAAACAAACAAACAAACAAACTCTTCAGCTTTATATATTAGTATAGAGTATAGATAAGGATGACCCTTGTAGATTAGCTGGTGGTGACTGGCTCGATTTCAGGTAACGGTAAATATTTAGGAAACAAACAAAATTTGTTTAAGTTGATGCTTGACTACGATCGAACTTAATGGCGATTAGCGATGTAGTCTTGGGTATAGTGCACTAACTTAGTAAACCTAACCTAAACACTAACTTAGTAAACCTGACCTATATAAAAGTAATCTATTCACTCTCAAGTTGAAAACATTCACATTATAATCGGACGAGAACTCCGACACGGGCAAGCTATTCCAGTCGTTCGCGGTACATTTAAAAATTACGGGCTTTTTTCGGGCCTTCGTTGTTTTGTTAGTCTGTTGTTAAAGCAGACGTGAATTCAGGATTATTATTAGATCTCACTACGATGCAGTTATAAAAGGAAGATCTATTAGCTCAATGTGCTGCTCCGGAGCCACGTATTTTTGCAGGTTTCTCTTTCTATTCTATAGTTACACGAAACAATTTCCAATACCTTATTGAATTTGTCTAAGGAAGGTATTTCAGTATGATTAGAAATTGTACAGAGTATTTCAGTTATCGATTTTTGATTATTACGGATATTTTATTAGATACACATATGACGTATTGTGAACGGATTGGCAACCTTACGGTAGGTTCCCTTTGAACCTTGACACCGACAATAGGGGTGACAAAATCACATTGTCCGCCACGAAGGAAACGGTAAAGCTGCGGTAAATCCCCAGAATAGTAATAAATGTCAGGTCAACATTTCTGCACACACACACACAAGCTACTAAAAGCGCGGATGAAGGATTACTTTCCGGGAAACTAGGACAGAAAGTTCTCTACAAACGCGTGTAGGTGTGTAAATTCGGGGTATATTAGTTTTTTAAACTTTACTTAAAAATTAAAACTGAATTTTGCGCCTTTGCCATGAAAATATTTTACATAACAACTGTGAACTGCCGTGGGAAATTTCATTATTCTGATGATGACGGTAAACTTTTACCGTAACTATTGTGAAACGCGGTACGCATTAATGTCAAACAAAGGAATAAAAAAGGGTATGGCTATGGCTATGCATATTTCTGAGATGATATGTTCATGACAATGTTTTTGTTTTCTATACTTCTTTACTATTCACGTAGTGCTATCTATATGTATAGAGTATAACTACGTATATAGTATTATATGTACTACTAGAGATCACGTGGTGGTCAAAATTTGACCATAAGTCATTAATGTCAAAATGTTATAATGTAATCTAGGGATCTCTATTCTCATCTTAGTTAATAATAAAACTATATGTCATTCCATACAGATGTAACATGATGATAAATTCAAAATTGTATAATTTCCTTTGGGAAATATATAGTAAAATAAAATAATATATCGATCTCTTAGATAATTGTGATTAGAAAATAGTATCTCAATCGAAATTTTTTGATAACCGCTGGACGAGATATCAGTTGGGAAAAGAGGGTTGGCCAATGAGTCAAAGACAAGACAAGAAAAGAAAAGTCAAAGATGTGATTGTATCGTAAGGAGTACACAATTGATCACCAGTACCCATTTAATTCAAAAGGTTGTGAACTGTTCACTCATCATCCCTGAACACTGCATTTTATTTCAATTCGCTTCACGATTTACAGGTAATTGAAAATGCAAATTGGCAAACATGAGATTGAATTTGCTTTGTACAGATCTACTCGAACCTACAATAACAGCACTACATTAGACGTCGAGATTAATTGTAAGCAATGCGATATTGGAGTAATTGTGTTATTGTATACCTATCTCGGAATGTGTTAGTGTGTCGTACCTTCACTGAAATAGCTTCATTAGTCAAAATAGCAAACCTTCGAGGAACGGGCGTGCTATGTTTTGCTTTTTCACATTTCTGTACCTATCTCAAAAACGAAAAAAATTAGAACAAATGACCTAAAGTAAATTACTTTGCATTTTGAAGGTCTACATAAGTAGAACATATTATGAACATATGCACAAATGAAATGTTATAAGAATGGATCTGTCGTTTCATTGTGCATCGGTAAGTCTACTTGAATCAGTGGTTCGGTTTTGTAAAAATATTTTTAACTTCACTTCTTCACTTTGTAGATATTGGTACCTACTTACAATTCCGACTTGTATGCGCGCTGTTGCTATGTCAATGTAACTCATACTAGGATTCAATCCATTAGCAAGATACTGATTTATCCCTGTAACTGACTACGTGTAGTGTACTAGTCCACTACACTGGTCCAATGCGAATTGGTAAAGGGTAAGGTATCTGCCGTCCGTCTCTGACGCTAGCAAACTGCAATCAAACGATAACATGCGTACCATTCGGCTTTATATGTCCTCTGAGTCAATCGTTTAATCACGACGATCACTTGTAATCGAGATAAGCCGCCGGCTACGAGCGCTTTATTCATACATCTTGTGATATGTTTCCGTTTTGTTACTCATATTACTTTTCGTTTATCGATATGAAAGCAACAAACGAGCACGTTATCCACTGTACCTTCAAATAGAAATTTATTTATTATATTTCTATTTTGCTACCCATTACGTTGATCAAAGTCTGGTCTACAATTCATTATTTTTCGTACATTTCACAGTATTACACAGACGTGTATAAATTCAAAAGCCGCGATATTAATAGCAATACCATATGAAATAATTAAATATTGATTGGACTTCGAAACTCGTTAAATCTTGACCAAAGCTCGTGAATGAAATGTTGGTTGACAGCGTTTTTTCAATACATTTATTAGTGTCGCGCCGCGCAAGGTAATCCACCGCAAACATGTAAATAGCGTTATTCTATCCTCGTATACCCGGTGTCGCTGTCAATTAGTTGGTAATGTTATTATCAGCAGCTCGGCATTCGGTCAGACACTTGCGGATTGCGATAAACATTTGATTTAATCCGTTACTTAGTTTTATTACTAATTCGCTCAGGAGAGATTGAAAGGTCAAAGTTTATTGTTAGCAATCCGATCTCCCAGCGAGACAGATACACGTGCTAGCTGTCTTGTATCGTCTTGAAAGGTCACGAACTTGTTATCTGAATGCGTACAAACCAACTGTGAATTAGATGTTAACTCGCAATTTTCCCCCAATTTATATTTTAGGGAATGTTTAACATAGACGATCTCCTGCCAGGCGAGGTAGATTGTGTGTGGTGAATGGATGTTCTCTGACTGTTGTAAGTTTGGAATCTGTGAATTTGAGAACTTCAATACAATAATTGTTGAATAATGCGGCGGCACCATTTTTTACGGCAGCTGTAGTGGAAAGACAAAACAGACGGTAAAAACGCGATAAGAACTTATTTTGGACTGATTTGGTTTGCAGTGTGGACAACTTTCGTTTTTGTATTAATAATTATAAACGTTGCTTGGAATCAGCCTAAGCTTAATGTATCTTGGTGCATAATTTTAGTGACTGGCAAAAATCTTTCGCTAATAACTACATAAAAATAGTTGTCAATAATAATAATATGAACAACAACAGCTCTGATTTCGAATATTTTACGGCGTTAAAAACGTTCCATAATTTTATACAGAATTTCCCTTGCCGAACGAGACCTAAGTAGATTAATTACGCCTATAAGCGGCTGTAAAGCCGTTTAGGGAGATCACTGTGATGGCAAAAGTAGATTTACACCATAATATTTTACGTAAATTTTGCAAGTTTCAATGAAAATGCTTAACTATATTGTGTATTCAAGCTTTTATGTTGTATTGAGTATGAAGTAAAATTGTACAGGCATTCAACGGTGCCGTCGGATAATAATAAATTGATAACGAGTTTGATAGGATAATATGTAAATCAGAATATCAACATTACACATTGATAATCACAGTTAAAGTTCGAGAGTTATTTTTATTTTTTTGATCTTTCATTAACAGAAACTTAATAAATTATACGAGCTCTATTTTCATACGTGAGACGCGGTTGCGATCCGCACTTGACTACGCGCAAACATAATTCTCTCTGAACTAGCAACGAGTCATAACATAGCATATGACTCGCGGAATGCCCGCGATGCGGGAATAGAGATCATCGTGATACTAATGATACATTTCATTCTAGTCTCGGGGTATTTTTTAAGATTCATTTGCAGTGCTACTGTGGAGGCTGGATTTGGATATACATATAAGATCTTTACAAAGCTTCAAGTTATTAATCAGAACCCTTCAATAAATAAGGTTGTAGGATTTTATTTCTCATTTTAATTAAAATACGAACTATGATGCTCAAAACCTCCGAACATTGCTGGCTCTCTGACACTTGTTTAATAAACATATTCGCGTAAACCAGGACTAGTGATACTTTTAGTTTGAAATTAAACCGAGCTAGAGAAGCTAGCAGTCAAACTACAAAATATTTAATCTCAATATGTATGTGTATGAATAGCATATATATTATGTAGTAGGTACTGGATAAATTGTACACTTTATATGCGGAATGCAATTTTCAATACAAACGGTGTTGTTTACGTATGTCGTAAACAAGGAATCTGTCTTTGTGTAATTAGGGATAGTATTTCGAGTATTGAACTCGCTCCCACTAAATAAAACCAAGACGTTAACCCTAATTAAGCGTGTAACAATGTCGTAACATTGTGCCAAGCACATGGGCGGCGGCGAGAAACAAATTCACCTTTTCGTACCAACGGTATTGATCTGTGCTCTCGTTCAGAGTGTACCTAGGTAAATTTTACTTAAGCACATATCTTCTCGAGCTCGTGAAAACTACTGAAGTTTGGTTGCTGTTATAAAGTTTTATTTATTTTGTCGTCTCAACTTTTTGTTTATTTACTGCAAATAAAGTTTGTTTGCGCCTCCTAACAGGAGGTTAGGGCACGTCAGGCGATATTGTATTTATTGCAAGTGTGCTTTATGTATGGAAATTGAGTTATGATTTTGTTTATTATACAGTTTGATCAAATTTACAAATTGACATTATTTATTTGCTTACTTTTTTAACTAGCTTTTTATCTGTATTAGTGTTGCCTTCTTCGAGGCTCAAATATCAATAAAGATTTAAATGTGATTTCAATAGAACTTCCCTTTATTGGAAGCTGCAATTTGTTGGCTTTATTCTATACTATAAAATATGTAACGATACTCGGTACATACTTCACTGTTGTTAGATTGCTACTTTGGCCGCGATGAGCGTAATATTTTAAGGTCGAATTTGAGCAGAATATTGACGCAAAACGTCATAGATCTTCTGATACTAAAGATTGATAGGATACGGTCTGTTGTCTTACATTGATCAGCTTCCATGAATATTTCTTACATAATGCTAAGAATATTTTATCTTTCTGAATACTTTCGTCATTCCCTTGCTATTTTACTTTAAGTCGAGGTACCAAAGAAAGCACCAAGGGCACCAAGGCGAAGTGTGTAGTTAAATATTTATATGATATATGACTTATCCATTTACGACGGGACTTTCACTTATAAATAGCTCATAATATAAACGGCACTTTTACTTTTTTTTGAAAACGGGTTTAGGGTCCTGTGAAAAGCAAATTCAAACCATCCCATGTGTACGAAGTCGCTAACATAGCTAGTTTAGAATTAAAAAATCCTAACTCTGGTAAAGCCGTATATTAATAATTGTTAATTCTTAATTTTACATATTTTTTTGTATTTAGTTATTCACTACAATTATAGAAGTTGTAATAATTCAAGCAACTATAAGTACTTACGGAAAAAACGCAGATAAATGACCCTAAAATTGCGAGAAAATGCAGAGTTTACCATAAAAATCTCAATGAGCAATTTGCTAATAACCATATTCCGCAAAGTTTCGTTCGTTTCAATAGTTTGCATTCAACTCGTTCACTGGTCACCGCTGTTGTTATTGAAAAGCGACAATCCAATTGACCGTTCAGCTTTTCGTTTCATATTTTCTGTGCACTTTATACTTTTATTTTTAGAGGTCTTCACAACTACCTCACCATATTGAGTGTAAAATATTACGGATATGTACGGCAAAACTCTATAGGATTGTTATAAATTGGTTCCTTTATATTATGTACCCAATCGTAACACGGTAAATGGATCAAGCCACGTAGAAACAATTATAACCGTGTGTGTGTTTCAAGCAGTATTTGTACTAACTAAAACTGTTTTATTGTTAGCTTTCGTGTCCGACTGCGATTAAACAAAGAAATAAGCCGTTTGTAGTAAGGGTCCTTTAATATTTAATTGATGCTGATATTTCTCTGAATTATATATATACTTAAGTATGTTACTGTTAACAGTTATAATTATGTTACTTTTGCAATATTTGAATTTGTCGATTACTTGACAAATTTAGTTATGTAGATATTGGATAATCGTAGTACCTATATAAAAAAATTATATAGCTTTTTGATAAAAACATTTGACGATTGCGATTGACTCCACTCGAATCCATCCATCCATCAAACTCCATTCAGCTGTGAATAGTAATGCAGATAAAAAAGTTCACATATCACATGGGATTCTGGTCAGGCATTTACTTTTGCCTCGCAACAAAATGCAAGGTTCAATACTGTCTTTGAATTTCAATGAAGCAATTGATTAAATCTTGTAAACATTAAGGAAAATCTTTGTGTACGCGGCAACGATTGCGTTATGTCTGTCTTCACGAGAAGCTAGGTATATTTATACATATACCTATCAACGACCGAATTCTGATAGGACTGTTCTGGACAGCTCATTCGGAGTTGAGTAATAATTTCCATACATTGCGATAATCACTGAGCTTTCCATGCCAATTAAAAAAGTACGGTTGTTAACCAGAACTGTACAAACAAATTTCACTGTCAAATGATTCGATTGTCTACAATGGGTTGTTAAGGTTGGTTGGTTTTGGATGGTTAAATAAATTTACCAACAACCAGCACCACACATTTACACCGTACGCGGTAAATAATTATAAACATTTTCAATTGTTATACACACCTACCCTGCGTACAATTGGCGTTAGCTGATCGAAGTGCGACTAAAAATTACGAGATTTATAAGAAGAGTTTTAGTCGCCAATTTTTAACCGCTGGCAAAGCTTCGTCGCATAAAAATATCTTAAATTATCAAGAACTGTAATCTGCTTACCAATGTTCTCGTATAATTAATGGATCCGAGAACATCAATCGTCGTTATTCCCGTAGTCGTATATATATATATATCAAGCCGTGTCATATATATATCAAGATAATAATCAATTTTAATCTATAAATATAAAATTCTCGTGTTAGTTGCCATACTCCTCTGTAACGGCTGGATCGATTGTTATGAATATTTTTGTGCATATTTGGTAGGTCTGAGAATAGGTTGTAAACTATTTTTCATACCCTTAAGTGATAAGTGTGCTCCACCCCAAACATCATTTTTTATTTTTTTGACAATTTGTTTTTATTTTTATTATTTTATATTTTACCATTAGAAAATCAACATAACCATTAATTGTCACGCTTGTATGACCAACCCCTACTTTTTAATACAATAATGTATATGGCAAAACAGCATATACGGGAACAGCTAGTATGAATATACATATTATTGTACCTACGGCGTAAATAAAATACACAAAAGTATAGGTCGCGCAGTTCAGAGGCACCATTAAGTTTGGCGCGGAGTCTACTGACGTTCGTTTCATTGTACTATCGTCTTTTTAACGAGGGGTGTGAAGCAAAGGCGTGAATGTACATGAAAACGGGGAGTTCGCGCGAAACGGCCCCGGGCGGGAGGTGGTGAGTCTACGATGACGCGACTTTCTTTCTGCCGCGCGATAACTTCAATAACGTCGTTTTTCACCAATTTGACGTAACCATTAGTATTCTTTGATTACATTTTTAAAACATAGAACGTCATTCATCAATTTTTCTTTGCTTTTATATCCAAATACCGGAGCATTGTGAAAATATCTACGTAGGAGTTATTTAATTTTTACTTACCACCCCGTTTACTTATGCAAAGGAGGTCTACTTGTTTAAGCATTCAATTGTTTTACTATACACACAATATAAAGGTTATTTAACTTAGTTGAGAACGACGAGAAGACGGATGTAAGTTCCTTTGTTCTCGATAGTTGCTGTTTATATTAATGCCTCGTTCAGTATTAGATTGATCTTACGGGAAGGAACTAAGCACTATTAGCACTCAACAGTCGTTCTCAGTAAGATTGCTTTCTCTCGTCACAATGCGAGGTCTGCTGAACGTAACTTCCGATGCAATTGTCAACTTAATCTGAATTTTCCCGGAATGTCATCTGCAATTCTGCAAGTTTAATAATATTTGTATTCCGTGCATATAACGAACGGTCCGCGATAACGACTGTCTTTCTTATCCGACAACTGGAACAGCGCTTTGCGTCCGTTTGTTTGCTCAGGCACAAAGGAATTCTCACTGTATTCACAAAGATCTATATTCATAATACACAACTACCTTCGCGTAATTCATTTGTTGCTTTCTTTGAACTGCTCTTGGCCCAGATGATACGAAATGTTCAGCGTAGTGTAGCTGTAATGTATTGGATTTTATTATATTGCTAGTACAAATATTACTTACATATTAATGTACTTCAATATATCGAGATACCTTGTATAATACTAGGTACTACTAACATTCGTTCAATCATTAAAAGGGTATATGTTACAACAATTATGGACACATTAGGTATATACGGATTAGAAAGGTTAGTGGTTAAGTCGAGTATCAAAAGTTTCAAGGTCGCCCGAAGGTCTCTGTCAAGTCTTAACGACTGCGCTGACGATAACAACAAGAGCCGATTTCTTTACGTAACTGAACTTTTTGCAATAAACGGATACTCTTCTATCTTCCCATCGATACCAGTAGCACTTAACTCAATATACAATATAGTATATTCAGATAATTAAATGTTTGAAACAGATACCTCAAGAACGTGACGATACATTTTGTGACTAAGTTACATATTTTGAAAATGTCTCGTTTGAAAACACTGCCACTGTCTATGACGTACGTGACAACAATAACCTGATGCATACATTAGTTGTGTTACCATTTTGCATACAAGCAACGTTTGCAATATTAATATAGAGACCGACGTCAACATAAATGACCACTAATTGCAGTAATAATGTTGAAGGAGGTAACGTATTCATGAAATGGCAAGGCACAATCGAGCCCCTGACGTGACTAGCATTTTATGTGTGTGAGACAGCAGTCTTCAAACTAAAGATGGCGAACGCTTTCGACCTTCTCCTTGTACGTGTATCAAATAATAATAGTAATCAGACTGCCAAATATAACTAACTAGTCTTAAGTAGTTTTTTATTTCATGTTGAACTTCGTATTACAAAATTTAATTGATTTTTTGTGTATTCGTATATCGTATAACAACGTTGATTCGTAAATAAAGGACGAGGACCAGAATCTAATAATCCTCTGTATAATTAATACGGGAAGAGAAAACCTTGTAATCTTTTTATGCGTATTAGGCATCCGGAGGAGTTAAATTTCTCATAGTCATAGTTTATTACCATCATAGTGTCAATATCCTCACATATAGCACATAACAATCTGTAGTCAAACAATAATACGGTAGCCAAATTATTGTATAATATCAAACTTACATAATTTTACCGTTGAAAGGAATAAGTAAAACGAAAAAAAGTTTTTAAATATTAGGAAGTAACCTATATCTGTTCTTTAGTATCTGATTTTAAAAATAATATATGTTGTTGATAACTTCACTAAAGTGTCACCTACTTGATCTTATCGTAGCTATGAAGCATCGCCTCTACGAAATGTATTATGTGAACGTGACCTCATTCGATGTAGTCGTTCAGATGTAATACAATTCCCCACAAACGCACTAATTTTTTTGTATTATACCCCAAATGCATATGTGCGGTACCTACCTATTTATCATTTGTTGATAATTTTTTAATCTTTTATATTCAACAATATTTTAATTTTAGGTTTATTTTTTCATGTAATAATGTATAAATATTTTGTAAAGAATAAATTTGTACACAATTTCAACGTCTTTACAGTATTCGAGTAGAAAATACAAAGGTGGAAATCGTAATAGTATTGTGGTGAACCTGTTCGTTTAGAAAACAATACCGACATTCATTACATCACAATTGAAAAGAATACGAATAAAGGAACAATATCGTCATAAACGATCATCGAGGATTTGTTTGTAAATATGTTTGTTGTCAAATGGATTGGATTACATGATGTAATCACGTTTTATGCTATCAAATCTAGCTTTCTCGTTCAAATTGTATGTGCTGTATTATTTCACTTAGATTCCCTAGATGCCATTTTATATCTTTTGATAGGTATATTCTTGCTATTGTACGCCGTCTTACCTTCGAATAAATCGCAAAAGTATTCAGTGTTCCGTTACTCGCTTCGTGAATGAGCATAAATCACTTGGCTATTTTTTCCTTACCGTTCGGAAACATCTGAAAATAACCATTCACGTGTAAGCTTTTTGTGACGTAACATGGCGCCGAGTAACCGCAGCTGTTATCTCAGATAGGTATTGAGTGGAAAAGTGGTCAAGATGAGGCGTTCGACCATAATTCGATTTCCACTAGCTTTCCGAACACGTGAAGCGATAATCTAGTTTGCTTTGACGCTTGAGAAGTGTCGGTGCACTTCGAAATTAGTTTTTCTGTGTCGTGGCTGAACGTAGAAGTTTTTTTTAGTTCCGAGTAGTAAATTAAATTTGCACATTTCGATCTTGGAATATCCTGATATCGGTAAAGGTAAAATTTGTCTACAGCTCAAACTGAAGCTGAAGCTGAAGCTAAATCTGAACGTGGAATATCGCCGGTATTTTTTAACGTTGCAGTCTCCTGTGAACGAAGTTTTCGAAATGTGTCAGCCACTGCAACTAAAAGTTTTTAGTATTCTGTTAGTCGTAGTAGAATTTTGCACATGTATGTTTTGATAAAAATATATTGTTTAACTAAAAATCATACAAAAATCATCTTGTTTCAATAGTGCATAGATTTTTTTTAAGGTTGAAATGTATTTATTAGTATGGTTTAAATGAAACTGAATATGTATTAAAATATACCTAATCATTTATTTCGTTCGTTACAACTCAACTATGCTGTTACTGGGACCATTAGTTTATCAAGATAGCCTAATGCAGATTGGTAAACTACACACACACACCTCAGAAAACTTTCATGCATGTAAGTTTCCCCACGATGTGTTACTTCACCGAAGCGAGTGATAATTCCTTTGATTGCATGTAAGTTTCCTTAAGATGTTTTACTTCACTGACGCGGGTGATAATTCCTTTGATTCATGTTGCGCTCAGGTTTTGAATTCAAGTCCGTCTTGTGAGAATCCGAAGATTAAAACATTAAAACGATCGAAGGGTAGAACTGTAACCTTCTTCCTCACATTAAGAATATACCTTTTTTTAATTTGATTAAATTTTCCAGAAATTTCATTGTTTTACGAAAATTGAATTCCTGTAAACGGTTACATGGCGTACGCTTTTTTTTATTGTGGGTAATCATCATGGATACGCAGTGGCCCGGAGGATCGACTGGTTATGCCGGACTTTTACCGGATAAACCCCACGGTGTTTCCTCTCGCACGTACGCTATGCTAGCTTAACCTTATGGAATACATAAAAATAATGTTCTACAAAAACATTGTCATTGTAGTCGCTGCTTTTCCTGCTAAGACAGTCTGCCAAATCCGGTATGCTAATTTAAAAAAATACTAAAGCGTAAGCATGAATTTCGTAGGGCTTAAATGCAAGTAAGAGCTTTACTTTGTATTTCTGATTATTGAATATGTATTGTCTATAATCGAGTTCAGTTTCGAATATTATTCGAAGCTACAGATGTTCTTTCTGATTTCCAGTCTTATTTCGAACAGGTTATGCTAATGAAATGTAGATTCTTTGTTTACTATTTAAATACGTACACTAAAGACAATTTTTACCTACAAAATCGGGCTACTATTGAAGCATAGCGATCAATAAATAATATTGGGATCATCCGATTTTATATTGGCTGCAATGAGACGATGATTCCTATTATTATGGTCGTACCATGGCGGCAAAGGCGGCCACTCACCATTAGGTAGCCAGCGTAATCGTTAACGGCTATTTACATAATAGAGATACTTTTAAACTTGAGGTGCGTAAGTGGGTGCTAAATGACCTCGCATAATGAATTTGCACTTTTGTGAACGCTCATCAATAACCCGATTGTTTATCGAATTTCCTTTAGATACGATCTGAACGTAATTCTGTTTACTTAGCATAGATAATAATAAAATCACCATCATCGTTATAAACCGTAAATTCTCGGGTCTCCTTTCGTTAGGTGAGGGGTGATGGCCAAGTGTGATTTGCCAGACTTCACACACCTGCGTAAACATTGATCTCACGGACCTAGACGTCTTCTTACGATATTTTCGTTCATAGAAGTAGTAGTGAACTACTAATATACAAATAACTTAAAAAACGAATATGATTGATTATCAGGGAATTGGAGGATTCGTTGACACTCAATATTATAGTAATAAAAAAATATTCATTTAAGTATAATAATTATAAAATACCGGAGAAAATTATTGTTAATTATGACGACTATGTGTACGTTTTGTAATGTAACCTTTTTACTTTAAGTAGTCTCACTGAATAGATTTTTACAGGACGAGTCTTTTCTGGTGATCCCAATCGTATTTCTTTGTCCTCTTTTAAATGAGCTGTGCCATCTTTAATAAAACAAGTCCGAAGTATAAAGACAACGCCGGGAAATCTGTTTGGAATCTGGGAAATCTCATTTTATTTAATTAGAGCTTTGAGAAGGATGATTGTTGGTCTAATAAGGTTTTTTTAAATAATTCTATCGCTCTGATTATTATTGTTTTCATGGCTTTTATCCAGACTGACAACTTTATAATATCTGTACCGATAAATAAATTGGAAGTGTCTGTGTCCGTACGTTGTTGTCGAAACTATAAATAAGCGCAGTGAACGTTTTAAGGTTCCTAGGTTTAAGAGTCCTAGTTTAAAAATAGGTGAATTATATACCTAGTATTTGTATACATGGATGTATGTACTAAAGGGTTGCTGTGTGACATCAAAAACTACAACCCTTAATTTTCACCTTTACGTCACTAACTCCTATTTTCTGATGCAATAATTTATATATAAGGATGTTTGCCGGGTCAGCTGGTTATTTAGTATATTATTGCAACAAATTGAATACTAACAATACAACGATATTGTGCGCGTAAGATAGCTTTTACATAATGAATGAATGAATGAATGTATAAATCGTATTTATACTTATAAATACCACTTATATGACCCATAAAAAAATCTTTCCACTGTTCCCCTAACCCTATAAAGTTACATTTCTAGAGTCGCTTTTACGCTCAATTATTACTTAGTATAATTAGTTGGCATGTTTAAGGCATGGAAATGTGCAATAAAATTTGATTTACTATGCATTCGCAATTTAAAAAGATTGGCTGTCCAACTGAAATTGTATAACTGGGCCACGAACATGAAATACAATAGATCACAGCGCTGCCCGCGCTTGATTAGAGGAAAGGGATGCCAACAGCAGACGTGACTACAGATTAAAATTACTAGAAGTACGTGACGGGACTACCGAAACAAAGCACTCGCATGTTGCAACGTGCGCAAAGCCTCACAATTAAATTACAACATCGCCCGGAACCGTGTTCGTCACAGGCTTAGGTCATGTGCGAACTTCTGGCACAGCACAAATTTCGAAAGCAGTCACGAGTGACAATTCATATCAAATCTGAATAGCGTTTTTAACATTTAAATTTTTTTTTCTTAATTAATTCCGTGAAAGTCTCAAAGGTTGATGGTTTTTAAACTGTTTTATCTTGCTCTGTTTGTTTATTAATAGCGTTTTAACGTTGATATTTACAATTTTCTCTTCGTTCATTCCGTGAACAAGTCTCAAAAATTGTTGAATCATAATAGCACTTATATCGTTTATATTTATACATTTTTCTTCGATGATTCTGTGCACGAGTATCAAAAATTGTTGTCAAATATTTACATAACCTCTTGAATCTGATTCTGAATAAGTTCGAACGACATATTTTATGCAGATCTGGATTGCAACTCAATCATCAATACAGAAGGACGTACTGGAAGTGGAGAGAAATTTTACTCAGAATAAAATTCAAATATGAAAAATATATGTGCGCTACGAAGTCACTACGATCAGTGACATAAAAGTATTCGGATGGTGAAATAAAAAATATTTTTATCCGATTCGGAAACTTAACTGTTTTATGCGATTACAACAATTAAAATTAAACACTTATATACATTTACAATTTTAGACGAAAAACTGTTTGTGAAATTGCTTTCATTTCAAGTGGAGATCGTATCAAAATCAATTTTAGCTTAGGTTTATTTTAACTTCACGAAAACTGGGTCACCTGAAATGAAAGCAATTTTTTTCAAGAACCTTACAAACCTAACAATATAATATTATAAATTGTTATACAGTATGCCTACAATAATGAACACGTAATCTATTTTTACAACAAAATATACTTCATACCCAAATAAGTTTTTGATACGAACGTTAATCAGAATTTCCTATACACTTTAAGCACCAGAGTGACGCCGTTCCGTTTATAGTTCATACATTAAAATTCTGAGATTTAACATTTCTAGAAACTTATAATCACGTCGGTCATAGTAAACCGAGAAAGTTTAAAAGATATATTACGCTCAAAAAAGCCTCAATCGTATGTGATAAAATTTTGCATCGGTCTTATTAGGTAACTCTTAACGTTCATTTTGTGTAATTTGGCCATAAACAATTGGGGGCAAATGTGTGGACATCATTTGATTACAATTTATGCGGTTCGATCACCATCGACTATTGACGAAAATACGCGTAAAGCGTTTCAGCGGCTACAGTTCCAATTAAGGCGTGCTGTCCTTTCCCACATTAATTAACATGATTGTACCATCAAATTATCTTGCCATATTGTAAAAGGTTAATAGTTCATATTCATTTTAGCCAGGACCAATTTCAATAACACTAGTTGTTTACTAACATAAGTTTATCATACGATACTATTTATAGTCGTGCAATCTTGATTGCATACATGTTACAAAGTTAGTATTGTAATAAAACTGGCGGTGTGGGGGAGAGGGGTGCACCATGTGATTATAACTCAAGTCAATATCTTGGATTAATTAAAGCGATTTGACAGCTGTAAATACACATATAATTATAGTAACGCTGTTACTCGGAGAGGTAAATTATGTTAAAAACTAGCTGACCTCGCCAACATTGTTTTGCCATATAAAAATTGGTGTAATAAAATAGGGGGTTGGTGATAGAAAGGTGAAAATTGGGGTTTGTATGTATTTTTTGATGAGACATCATAAAAAAAATATGAAAATAAAATTGTCTCCAACATAAAAAAATTATGTTAGGCGTGGGCCCCCCTTATAAGTTACGGATATGAAAAAATAGTTTACAACCTATTCTCAGATCGACCGAATGTGCGTACCAAACACTGAGACACGAAAATATTATATATATAGATATAGATATAAAACCATACTTATATAATTTCAAAGAACCGACTACAAAGGTGCTTTTTTCGACATAAAGTAATTGAACAAGATACTTTTCATTAAAAAATAAATAGAGCAAACTCAACAAAAACGTTTAACAATCAATTCATCTTTCTTAAAGTTATGCTAGCTGCCTCATTTTAGACGTTGAATTACAAGGCAAATTATCCGTCCTCATTTTGCTTTATCCATGACATTTCTGGGGTGTGTAGGATTGGATAACAGTGACTGTGAGGGAAGGAAAGTTACGAAGCAAGTTAGAGTCTGTGTGGTTCTGCTTTGTCCAACTCTTATTGAATAGGGAGGAGTTGAAAGAGTTTCTTGCTCATCAGTCTGACATACGAGTAATTTAAACGTAATGGTAACGAATGAAAACTCCAATTTCGAACATCAACGTTTATTATAGTTTATTCAAAGTAATTCAAACCAAATTAACTATTCGTAGTAGGCAGGTATCATAACGTATAATCATATATATGACCGTCGTGCAATAGTATTTTAACAACTAAATTAAATAAAATTGATGCTATGCGAATTGTAACTCAGTTTTTGCAATTATATTAAAGCGAATGCGGCGATTGTTGAACATTGATTGCTAGTTTTAAGGCAAAGCAGTTAAATGAAATGTTATCCTACTAGTGATATTGTAATGTTGTTTAAAATCGACATTCATAGCAAATGGTTAATCTCTCATTTGAGGAAGTGACAATCCGATGCTCCTATCAAAAAAAAAGGTCACAAGCGAGTTCAATTGATTATATAGAGTTTGACATTTTTCAGGTGAATTATTATCAAGTTACATAGGTATTGAAAACGGTATTTCTTCTGACGGAGGGCGAGCGGCACGCTTTATCTTTATCGGCTTTGCGTCCGTGACATTTCCACGCCCGAGCCCTCAACGCCTGTGTCACATCAAATACTTAACTTATCCGTCGATACTGTATGCAATAACAAATTTTATAACCCATAATCAACAACCATTAGAATGCGAAATGTGCTATTGAAGTTTACTCGCCTGTTTAAAAGGCTAAAATAATATCGTATCCATATTATATACTAGCTGACCACGCAAATGTTTTGCTATATAAAACATTAAACTGGCAAACTTTTTTTATTTATGATTCGATTGACTTAAAACAAATAAGGTTCTGAGATTAGCGTGCACAAACGCCCAGACAAACACACGAAAAGTCTAACAATCATTGTTTTGGGTGCTATTGCGTCTATGAATATTTTTTTTCTTATATATCTTCAATGTACAGACAGCGAACCGTAACATTTTTATTATATGTATTGATTGGTAATTTGTATATCATTCTTCTGTTTAATAATAATTTACTTTAAAGCTCGCTTTAAAGTAATAATACTTAAGTCTGTAGAAGAGTTTCTTTCGAGAAAAAAATGGTGAGCTCAAAAATAAGTGTTGAGTGGCCGCGGTTAACGAGAAACATTCGCGCTGTACTCAACAAGAACTGAAGGCACTCGCTGGCTCGCAGTGGCGGTTCACCTACTTTTATGTTCTCTGTAATTCATAAAATTCCAATGAACGTAAAGCAACTCATTTGTTGGCACAGATGAGCTGTTTAAATACAATTTAATATTTTAAAATGTTAATCCAACGCCATTGTCATCTAATTTCCACTGCTGTTTTTGGTTCTTTTTCATGATTCATTGCATATTAAAGTATTAGCACGATTCAGTTTTAGCAGTACTTAGTATATATCTGACCTTTCTTTTGTTATAGAAAAGCAAAGATGGGCTGTTTCGTCAGCAAAGACAAACTGACCAAGGAGGACATGGATTTCCTCAAGACCCATACGTCCTACGACGAGACCACTATCAAGGAGTGGTACAAAGGCTTCAAGGTAAGTTGAATTACTTTATTGATGTGGATCGCATTCTACAGTATCTTGTTACATCATTAAATTCCTCCGATATGTTTAGTCCAGTCATGCTTGCGTTTCTTGCTTGTCCACAGCAAGACTGCCCTAACGGCAGACTTACCCCTGCGAAATTCGTCGACATGTACAAGATGTTCTTCCCATCTGGTAATGCCGTGGAGTTCTGCGATCACGTTTTCCGCACATTCGACATGGACAAAAACGGCTACATCGATTTCAAGGTAACTGTTAGGTGTCGAATCGATTATGTTGTGTTAATTTGTATATTGAAAAGTAAAGCGAGCTTTGCGTGTTATCACCAATATTTTATATATGTTTGTACATAATGGTCAGATGAAAATGCGCAGGCGAAATATTAAAATCACGGTATGCTGCGACTGTTTTTGCGAAACTATTTGGAATGAGGTGGCGTGCATTATTGTGTGCTGCGTGTGTCGAACAGATTCAACGACAAACAACGTTTTAATTGAAAGACATCGTGAACGAGATGTTTACGTTTGTTATAGGAATTCCTGCAAGCGATTCACGTGACATCTAGTGGCACCCCGGAGGAGAAACTTAAGTGGGCGTTCCGCATGTACGATGTTGATGGCAACGGTGTGATTGATATTCAAGAGATGACGAAAATCGTACAGGTACAGTCTTATTCTGAAACGTGAAACTTTAAACGATATTAATAATCGAATGTGGCAGCTGTATAGATCGAATATTGTGATAGAGCGGACGGTAATGGACGATGACCGAGTCGCTAATATGACTCGAAAGGTTGCTTTGAGACTACATTAATAGCCACCTCTCCTACTCTCATGCGAACACTTAGTAACTGCTCTTTACAAATTAACTTTCTGCCAGACATATAAAGCGGCGCATTCACCGCTCTGCACTACTTCAACTCGGCGAGTATCATACTTGAAAAAGTGTTTGTGCTAAAATACTTTACTCTTGCAAAATTAAGTAATTTAGAGATAGGTATATTAGTCTATGTAATTTGCCCTTTTAGAAAAATTCAGTTATAGCATGTAAACAAGTTTCCACAGGCGATCTACGATATGCTGGGAGCATGCTCCAGCAACAGGCCTGCGGATTCAGCCGAGGAGCGTGCTAAGAACATTTTCGCTAAGATGGATGAAAACAATGATGGGCAACTGACCCAGGAGGAGTTCCTCAAGGGATGCCTCCAGGACGAGGAGCTCTCTAAGATGCTTGCGCCCTAAGCCAGCGGCCGACAATGCCCGTACACCGGTCAACATCACCCCTCACTCACCTCTAACATCTGACACAGTAATTCGACGATACACTCCCAGTTACATGTCAGCACCATATTAACTCTTAACAAATCTATCTGTACTATAATCATATCACGACATTTGTTTATTATTCCATTAATCACCAAGATACCTGAAAATGGTTTGTTTTTTATTCAACGTGCCATACGCGTTTGGTAATATTTTAAATGTTTAAACTCGTTGCAACGAGTGTGAAGTGTTTATTTCGGTCCAGTCGTTGTCGTGTCGACATACGGATTGAATCGTCGTGTTTATGCGTATCCTTGATATTCCAAGTCTTGTTTACGCGACGGACGCGATACGTTCTGGTGTGGTGTAGGTTGCATTCGTTGGTAAACATCCGGCGGGTTCGAATGTATATCGGTACACATTGGTACCTGATGCACGGTTATAATGTTGGAACGTTTTAATACAGCAGGTATCGTTAATACGTCGGTATATCGATTCTTCCGCTCTTTAATCAGCTTTCAACTGCTCGGGGTTCTGAATACAGAAATCAATCGATACCGGTGTACCGCAGCAGAGGCTATTGAATATGCATCACTATGATCGATGCCTAAAAATCGCTCTAAACATCCGCAGACCGCTCGAATATCAGGCGATTAACTTAGCGATTATCAATGTATTCGTATTCGTAATAATATAAATTTCAAATATTGGAAGTAATTAAAATGTCCATTCCTATCTTCTAAATTGCATGATTGATAAAGTAATTGTATGTCGATTAAATAGTCGTGTCGTTATCGGAATGTCCACTTCTCTATTTAAATAAGTATTGTGTCCGTAACATTCACGATTTAGGCAACGTACCCCTAGATACCCTAACTGTTTAATGTACTAACTATATTCCTACTATGGAACACTTACGTAATTGATGTCATTTCGTCTCTTATAGGCAAGGATCTAGCACATTACATTTCGGGGCTTGGTTTAAAATCGGCCCTTTCTCTCTAAGTGTCTTCCTCTTATGATTTCAGAGCTTTATGAAATAATTCCAACTAAGACCTTAGAGCTTAATTCTTACATGAGATTCCAATCTTAGATATAATCGATTACATACGATCACTCACTTTGGGTTTGTTTCGATCTCTTCCACGTCTTTCTTCTTTTCCACTACTGTGCCTTCTAGTTCTCTCTGTAAATAGTTTATTTGTTTTATTAAGTTTAGCTTTTTTAACTACTATAATTAACTGACTCATAATAATTAAAACCATTAACAGGAATTTCATCACATTGTGGGTACAATTGGTTTTTCTGCGAGTGTAAGATTCCTGTAGTGTGTGAACTAGTCCCATTATTTAGATTGTATATTTTTAGCGGTTAGTATTAATTTCGTATCATAGTTATGTAACGTTGCCTTTATTTGTTATCAGGTGGCCAGGAAAATGTTTTGGGTCGCGAAATATTTTTTGATGTTTAAGTTCCTAGTTTTCAGTGCCCAAAAATATTCATAATATCGTTTAAAATTAGTAAAAAAACAGACATCTCATTTAGTAATTAAAAGTTAACATTTCAAAAACAATACGCACAACATGGAACTATTTATAGACTGCCTGGAAACCGTAATTCACTTTAAATAAATCATGGTGGCATTTAAATAAATAAATAGATAAAAATCGAAAATTAAAAAGTAGATTAATTAATGAATACGGTGCTAAATCTCAACTACTTACTAATTAATTTTGTAGTGTCTTTGGTAAATAAAATGATATTCGTTCATTCGGATCCTTCATATAATTAATGACAACTAATTAAAAAGTGTTTAAAATATAAAGTGATATCATTCAAATAAATGCGCGCTCGGCTTAATTGATCTCATTCCTGTGCACTGGAAACTAATGCATTATTTCTTTTTATTAAATACATTCCACGTTTGAGTACGTTTACTTTAACTTCTAATTAAGTTTGACCATCGCTATAACAATATAATTATCTCGTCTTCTTTCCTTTCCCGCGCGTGAAACGTAGTCGCGATTAAATAGTTTAAAAGTCTGATTTTCATATATTTTTATAAATATTTACAGCTTCTGAGTATTTTTATTGTTTAATTTTAACGTTTATTGTATTGTTAATGCATTTGTTTTTCGATTTGTCACTATATGATCTAATATTTTTGTATTCGCGTTTATTGCATTACATTGTTCCAACTCGTATAATTCACTGTAGCAATAACACGCCAATACAATATTCAATAACATGGATTGTTACGTGCCGTTTGATGATTGGTTATGCACCTAATTATAGATTGCGACATCGCCGACAATCGATACAGTTACCAACACCAAACACGATACCGCCACTTTTATGTATTAAAATTACAAGCGATAGCACAACTGTGAAATGCAATTTGATGCATCGGCGTATTGTAATAATAGGAGGATGTCGGATTGTTGGAGATTAGGGAACAAAAATACTCAACTTGGACCTGAATGTTCACGCTGACAGGGTGTAGTGTAACATATCAAGAAATTGGACTTAAAATTGGAAAATTTTGAATATCTACCCGTGAAATTGCGTGAGAATTGATAATTGGCAACACTTTTGACGGTCTGTCATAACGCGCGTAAATAAAATTTAAAGTATAAATGTTTTAAATTTAAATGCATAACATTTTCAAAATGTTTTCACGGCATATTAATTAATGTTGAAAAGTGGTTTTGTTGTTATTTTTATTCGTTAATGTTTGGTTTGTCTGTATCTATTAAATACGCGACCCAGGCCTATGCGTCAGTTGCTATCCTTCTAAAATGATACCTACTGTTCTCTTCAGCACTTTCACCTTTAGGTCTTCTAAGGCCTGTTGTATCTCTTCACGTATAATAATTTTAATTGTCTGCCGACACCCCAGCTCAAAACGAGATATCGATTGGAGTATAAATACATAATGATGTTGACAACGCTGCAGTGTTTTAAGTGTGCCATATTATTTTGAAGTGCCATAACCTTGCTGGTTTACCGTATGGCAACCGTTTCAACAATTCCTTGTCGTGTGAAATTTATAAGTAGAGATTTCGATGTCAATTTAAGATAAAGGTACTTACCTAAAGTATTAAAGATGTGTTAAGAATTACTTTGGGCGCACTTACGAACTAGGCCGTGTACTGTTCAGTAAATTTATAGCACAAGTATATCTATCTATAACTGTAATTGATCCAAAATAATAGGTACATAATAATGGAAATATCCACCGGGTAATACATTTCTACGCGTGACTTGGTTTATAAAAGTTCAGATGGTAAACGATAACTCCTGCTACGAAGGTATTGAGACTTTACAATAAATAAAAAGTTGTAGCTAAATGAGCTCACATTTTTCGCATTACCAGTAATTTCCGAGTAAACACGACGAGTAAAGAAAAGAACTCACACTAACAAGCTCCCCAGCCCAGTTTCAAGCTCAAGCACAAAACAAACAGCAACTTTGCGAGACTGCTTAAAAAGTTTTCGCTGTAAAGTTGCAATGTCTTCCATTTTCAGTCTTTCCATAACGTGTCTATTGGCTTCCTGTGTAACTCACTGTTCTTGTGTAGCTAAGAAATTAAATCTCGGTCCTGGTAACCATGTCTTTGGCACAATTATAAATGGTCTTTGATGCGTAATACTTTCGTAGGTTTGTGTGTGATCACGTCTAAGAGTACATTCCTCTGTGTTGTCGTCATAAACTTACCCAGTCGCGACGTTTAATATGAATCAATCTTAATTTGTATTTATGGTAGGTGTCCCCTTAAGCTTTGTGCACAAATAGGTTTTTACACATGTGTTATTTATTTCTGTAGTTCGTGTCATAGTATAGGTCTATTTAAGAAGTATTTAAGTAGTAGTTATAGTGTAAGCAGTCAGTTTATCCAAGCATTCTTATTCAAATTGTCTTTACTGAAATTGTCAATCCTTCTGAAACATCTTTTGGCTCCAACTATTTCTGTTTCATAATAGTGGAGTATAAGTGTTTTACTGTAAAATGATTATATAATAGCAAATTGTCACCTAATAATAATAGGAGCTAGAACTATACTTCACAACTCTGACTTAGTCCAGATCTGTGGAGAAGCTGTGGTCATAATTTGTGACCGACTTAATCTACTCACCGTTGGTTACTGATGTTCTTTCATAAAAGCTCCCGTGCCTCAGAGGGTACGTACCTTCTGACACTCGCAATGGCCAATGACTATGCCCTGCGGTAAATTGCTAATGTTTTGAACTTAGTCTTGCGCGATGGCAGATACGATGAGTAATGGATTACAGCAGATTATAAAATAGGTACTACCCAACTAAACTGATAAAAAATTGCTTTCAAAGATAAAGGTTATTGTTAGGTGACAATTACTCAATGAATATTGTAACCGTTGAGAGATGAAAAATGTCAGTTTGTATTTAATGATTTATTTTTATCAATAACAATTAATACACATTGATAATTTATGTTTTTTTTTTTTTATCTCTCGGCCCGAAAATTACACTAAATTTTTTTTGTAAAATGTATTTGTACTGAGTCTTGACAAAACTGTAATAGAAAGGAAACAACGCGTTTTTCTGATCATCACGTGAATCTCCAAGTCTGAACAATGGTTTTTTAAAAGTGTTTACAGCTCATATTGTTGGTATTCATTATTTACTAACGAAGTCTTGCGGCGTCTTTTAATAAAATTGTAACCGTATTCTACCCGTCATATATTATTAGTATAATAGATAGGCACTTGTAATAGATTGAATTACTCACTATCTCCATAAATCTCTGTTGTATTTCTAAGAATACATATTTTTAATGATTCACATTTTGCCTATTCATGTATAATATACAAATTATAAAAAATAGCTCATGTCGTGTGTCATTATTTTATGGTACCCATGTGATCGTTCATTTTGTTTAAATTTTATTTCGCTTCCATTGTCCAGTAATATGAAAATTTCAAAATGAAATTCGAGGTATTGGGGAAGAGTGTATGTATCCATTTTTATATCATTCAGCACATGAAGTGGCTTATGTTGTTGTCTTCGTGGCGACCCAGTTTCGTCTTTACATTATGTTTCAGGGCACAAGATCTTTACTAATTTAGCTCGGGAGAAGGTTGTCCTATACCAGTGACGTCCTATTTCAAGATATTAAAATATTAAACAAAATGGGAAAGCAAAATAGCAAACTAAAACCAGAGGTCTTAGAAGATCTGAAGCAAAATACGGAGTTTTCAGGTGAGTGGGTTTGTTTACAATTTTTTCAATGACACACGCATTCACTAGCCGTCGTCAGTTTCTAAGGTAGCGTACGTCCATGAGCTAATTTTTTATGTTAATACATATGAGCAGACGTAACACGTGATTGTAAGCGGTCATTGCCCCTTATGGGTATCCGTGGCACCTTAAGTCATCTTTGATGCGTCCCCGCTCAAGAAGGGAGCGGAAGATCCACTTATCGGTTACTCTCCAATACAGCAACTGAAACCACTGAGTTATTATACTCCTACCTATAAGTGCGAGTATCTATGTAATAGAAAGAGAGGGAAGATAAGACACCCGTAACATTTTTTTTTTCGAGGTGAAACCAGCAAAATGTACCATGTGCCGTGGGAGCGACACAAGAGTATGTGGGATTTGACCGCACTAAAACCCCCCGGTGGCGTTCCTCAGCGCTAAGTGGAAGACTCCGGGATCTAAGACACCCGTACCTGTCTTTGTCTAATACGCTCAAAAAAAGGGAGACAGACTCAGGGTGCCCCGTTTGTTGTCTTTAGATGGACACATTTGAGACTGGCTTACACACTCTAGTCTAGTATATTTTCTCCACGACTGAAACATGTTGGAACAGTTGACGGTTGATTCTAGAGGAGGATGGGCTATCTAAGTTTAACCTTAGGCATTTAAATAACCAGCTACCTCCATAATATTCATACTTATTCCATCTAAAGCCTATCTAGATGTATTTCACGTGGCCATATGTGTTTCTGATTTTCCATTTCACACCTACATCTGTTAGATCCAACAAATTTATCGCCTGACGTGATATCGTCGTCCGATTGATATTTGCGCGGTCATTGGTGTCACAAACGCCTTCCCGGCTACCAAGCAACCTTTGTGAGTTCACACTTGTTAACTCTGAATCTTTGTAATCGAAACATCTTAAATACATTTCATGGTTCATTTTGGATTAAACGTGGTACATCAAGGTAAGTAATAAATCTTACCGCCTCGCACAAGTTGGCAGATATTAACTTTAAATAATTTTACCATCTGTGGTTGCGGATCAGTAAAATGAAAGTGTGTTATACATTTTGATTTTCAGTGTTTTGGAATATATTTTTTAAATTATTATCAACCCATAACTGTTTTACTGATAGACTCCGGTCTGTTCTCAGAATGTGACGGACTAAAGCTTTAGTGCTGGC
>DWPQ01000050.1:0-25210 GCA_018251795.1 Perichares adela
CTGCCATTATTAGGAGCGAAGAAATAATGGAAAATGTGAAAAATGGCGAAACAACGTTGGCGGGGTCAGCTAGTTTATGATAAAACTTCATAAGATTTTTGGCTATTTACTCGAAAAATACACTGATGTCCAGTTTGAATGTTGATCTCCCAAACAGAAGGGTGTGCGTTCGAATTTTGTATCAATAAACTTTAAAGTTATGTGCGTATTAGAAATTAATTATCACTTGCTGCGGTGAGGAAATCTAACTCCAAGAGCAAATGTAAACGTGTTAAAAAGGACTGTCCTATTTTTTCTTGTAATAATATCAAACCATCATGTAGTCCATCTGGGCCAATCTGGGGTTAAGTGTGAATTCAATGTAACTTCTAATCTATACTAATATTATAAAAAGGAAAGCTTTGTTTGTTTGTTAATTTGTACCGAATAGGCTCCGAAACTACTGGACCGATTTTAATGAAATTTAGCATAGAGATAGTATAGAGCCTGAGAAAGAATACAGGCTATTTTATATGGCAAGAACCACGTTTGCGGAATCAGCTAGTTGGATTATAATTTGAATCCAAAGACTGAGATAGAACGTGTCCGTAGTGTAATCGAATTTAGGGCCGTATAGTAATTTTAAATGATTGCTTGCGCTGTTCGTGTACTTTGTCATTAGAATATAATAAAACTATAAGTGAAACATGATTTTAGTGAACAATGAATCGTTTAACGTTAAGCTCTTCAGCTCTCCAGGTAAATTATATATTGTATCGGACCAAAAAAGTCGGTTATACTTAACATGGACTATCATTTATTAATATTCAGTAGGTTTGCAGACGAAGACGATATAGTTTCTAAATCGTAACTACTGTGGACAGCGCTCTACATATTCTTAATTTAATTCTTTGCAGGTAGCGACGCAAAACCAATATGGAATAGGGTTAGGAATAAAACGAGAAGTATTTTTCTTAAATTTAGAAGACGGCTATTTTGGCTGTCAAGTAAACGAATCGACACAAATATTACAATTATATGAATTATCAAAATTATGCGACGGTGTGCCAGATTGTTATAAGGCATCCGACGAGCTTAGAACAGATTTAAAATGTACAGGTGAGTCAAATAAAACAATGTTTTAAAGAAAATAATACCAAATTTGCATTATGTATGTCGTGTGTTTTCCGATTACTTACGTCTATCGTACTATTGAATGTTTTAGATGATTGTACCAAAGAAGATGGCGCACGTTGTATAAATGGTGCTTGTCTAAACGGAGTGTGCCATTGTAACGATGGATTCGGCGGATGTAACTGTCAAGAATCTGGTTTGTATTCTTTTACACTTCTAAAGAGGTTGATACTCGTAATTTGATTCAGTAATATTCAATTCAGGATTTTATCCTCACATAATATTTATGACATACATATAACATACAACTTGTTAAAATGATTCCCTCATACATCCTCGCATAAGTAGCTATCGATTTTTCTACATATAATTGTATAATTTCAGATGTAAATGAATGTAAAGATAGGCCTTGCGATGTTTTTGCACACTGTACCAATACAGTAGGAAGTTTTCAATGCTCGTGTTTCCCTGGTTATGAAGGCGATGGATACACGTGCAGAGGTAAGGCATAAAGCTATTTGTTCACGCTAATTTGAATTTTGAAATACTTTTACTTTCATGTTTCAATTTGCGTTGCAATTCAGATATAAACGAGTGCGAAGATCCATCAATAGCGGCACGATGTGTCCAGAACGCCGAATGTTGCAATCTTCCTGCGCATTTTATCTGCAAGTGTAACCGAGGTTTTGAGGGTGATGGCGAAGAAGAGTGCAAAGGTAGATATGGTTTTATGTCCGAAGGTGGATCTGTTACCAAACTTTATTCTATTTCTTAAGCATCTGTAAGATATTATTTAATTTCTAATGAGAGCAATCATTTGTATTTTAGATATCGACGAGTGCCGAAGACCTGGCGCTTGTGGAGCTAATGCCATCTGTCAGAACTATCCTGGAAATTATACTTGTGCTTGTCAAGCTGGCTATACAGGAAACCCATTTGACGGCGTAAGTCTAATAACATGTGGAAACACTAATTAAATGAAGTAGCAATTAATGAAATGAGTATTGTTTTGGATGATGATCTAGTTTAAATTCAACTTAGACTTAAGTAAAAGAGTGTTGTGTGTATTTAGTGTGTGGACATCGATGAATGTACTAACCGAGCTGCATGTGGACCCGGAGCAACGTGTCGTAACCTTGCGGGTGGCTACGAGTGCAGCTGTCCGCCAGGCTACGAAGGCGATCCTCGTGTTGGCTGCCGTGACCATGACGAATGTTCGCGTGCGTCCTGTGGTCGTGGTGCACTTTGCGAGAATATACCTGGAGCACATCGCTGTATTTGTCCACCTGGTTTTGAAGGAAACCCAGATGTTGAATGTATTGGTAAGCGTATTACCCGCGCAATACTAGTTAGCATCATTCTTAACCTGCTTTCTGTGGTCTAACGCTTCATTATTACTTACTTATAATAACCGTGTGGCGTGTAATAATCGCGCTGAATACTACCGCACTTGGACGCGCGGTAGCTTCACGCTCTTACTAATAACTACACTTTTATTTCTATATGAGGTACATTTTACAGCGAATATTGACTTCAGGGGCTGCTCTACGGTGAGGTCTTTTGTTTTTCTTCGTTTATACAAATAGTAAATCTTGGACTTCTGCGCAAATACGACGAAAATATGCGCCTTTTTGTATCTTTTCTTTGTGTCTTGGATGTTCATTTCATTGATTCTTCATCTACTGTTTTCTCAATTGTATGTTCGTCTGTCTTCTTCTTCATAGTGGCGGCTGGAGTACCTATTGCGTGCGTATTTGCTTAATTTTATTAAAATATAAACTACACAACAATTGTAATAAGATGTGAGTTGTTTGTTATACCAGACGTGGATGAGTGTAAGAGTAGCAAGCCAATTTGCGGTGAGAACGCCGTATGTACCAATACAGTGGGCAGCTTCATTTGCACCTGTGCACCTGAGTATACCGGAGATGCACGTGTTACGGGAGGCTGTCATGATGTAGACGAATGCGAGTCGCTTGAACGGCCCTGCGGCTTACATGCCATTTGCGAAAACGCTGCCCCAGGATATAACTGTATTTGCCCCCAAGGATACAAAGCTAAACCAGATCCTCAAATAGCATGTGAACAGGTACATATATTTCGTTACTATTTATAAAACTACGCTTTTGAAAAGTTCTACTTAATGATATTTGTTACAGATTGATGTCAAAACGTTATGTAAATCAAATTTTGACTGCACAAATAATGCCGAATGTATTGATGAGCAATGTTTTTGTAAGCACGGTTTTAATGCCAGAGGATCAGTCTGCGTTGACGTTGATGAATGCAGTAATACTTCAAAATGCGGAGAAAATGCTATTTGCGTCAACACACCCGGAAGTTACAGTTGTGACTGCATTCTTGGATTTATTGGATCACCACCAGAAGTACTTTGTAGAGCGCCATGTGAAGATGTTAAATGTGGTGAACACTCCTATTGCAAACCTGATGGTACCGACGCGTACTGCGTGTGTGATGAAGGTTGGACGTTTGATCCTAGTGACATAGCCGCCGGGTGCATTGATATCGACGAATGTGATACTGCGTTAGGTCCAGTTGGACGTTGTGGCACAAATGCACGTTGTACCAATACATTAGGTAGTTTTACATGCCAATGTCCTGACGGTTACACTGGAGATGCTTATAAACAGTGTTTGGATATAGACGAATGTCAAGTAGACAATGTATGCGGGATTGGAGCGGATTGTAACAATCACGACGGCTATTTTTCCTGTAAATGCCCCGAAGGCACGATTCCAGATCCAGATTCTCGAATAAGATGTTCTGAAATAGTATCCTGTTCGTCTGATAATGAATGTCCTGGAAATGCTATATGTGATGCTCATGCTAAATGTCTTTGTCCAGAGCCAAACGTTGGAAATGAATGTCGTCGTAAGTACAGTTATCTTTCACAAACGAAGTCATATTTTATATAAACATTTCAATTTCTAATCGTGTCATTAAATTTCAGATCCATGTGAAAATATTCAGTGCGGGAGTAATTCTGAATGCTTATTGAACGAACAAACAGCTCAATGTCTTTGCAAAAGTGGGTTCACCGGAGATCCAACATCGAACAGTGGCTGTCAGGATATCAATGAATGCGATGCAAATCCTTGTGCTATTGGAGCAGTTTGTAGAAATTTACCAGGCCAATTTGTATGTGAATGTCCTAGTAGTTTTAGTGGAGATCCATATATTGAAGGATGTGTAGGAGGGAAAATGCCAAATGAATGTAGCAATAACAACCCATGCCCACAGGGTGAACAATGCATATTACATGACGGAGAAAACGTTTGTATCTGTGCTCAGGGATTTGCACGCAACGAAGAAACTGGTTTATGTGAAGATATTAATGAATGTACGCAGCTTGGGCGCACGCCTTGCGGTCTAAACGCTATATGCAAAAACTTACCAGGCAGTTATGAATGTAAATGTCCACCAGAATATGGAGGCAATCCTTACAACCTCTGTGAAATATGCAATGATATTAGTTGTCAATGTCAACCACCTTACAAAGTTGTCGACGGAAATTGTGTACTCTCTGGCTGTACAAAAGATAATAAATGCGGAAAAGGCGCTGAGTGTATAATAATATCTGATGGAGTTAGTTACTGTGCTTGTCCAGCTGGGTATTCCCAAACAATTGATGGCGCATGCGAAGATATCAATGAGTGTGTATCTGGACAGCCTGCTTGTGGCTTTGGTGCTGAATGTATCAATACACCTGGATCATTTACATGTAGATGTCCACCAGGGTACGGTCAAGATTCAATTTCCGGGCACTGTAGTTTAAACCAAAAACGTTGTATTAGCGATTCAGACTGTGTTGCCAATGAAAAATGTATACAACCAGGTAACTGTGTCTGTCCACCACCATTTTATTTAGACGTTTCGGATGGACAAAAGTGTAAAAGTCCTTGTGAAAGATTTATTTGCGGCATCAATGCTAAATGTACTCCAAGTGATCCACCAAAATGTATGTGCATGCCTGGGTATGAAGGAGATGCTCATACTGGTTGTACTAATAGAAATGAGTGTCACAGTGCTCCCTGTGCCTATGGAGCGATATGCCATGATCAAAAAGGCGGTTATCAATGTGTTTGTCCAGAAAATATGGTGGGAGATCCATATAAATCAGGCTGTAAGTACATATCAGTATATTTAATTTAAGCAATTCTATAGACATTATAATTTATTAAGGATGTCTCCAAGTATAATGTATAATTTACTATTATGGTTTTCTTTTAGGTACTATTGAAGAAGGATCATCCCAGAAGCAATTATGTAATCAAGATGATGACTGCCCTAATAACCTTGCTTGTTTAAATCGCGCATGTGTATCTCCATGCTCTACGGTATCTTGTGGAGCTAATGCTTTTTGCGAAGTTGATAACCATGCTGCGTGGTGCCGCTGCAACCCAGGATACACTAAGCCTGAAGGCGGAAAATGTATCTCTGGTAAGAAAATATACTTAATACATAAATAAATTCATCTACACAACTCGTTAACATAATAATATTTTTATAATTTTTATAATTATTTGTTTTAGGATGTGACAACTATTCATGTGCACCGGCAGCACAATGTATAATTTCGAAAACAGGACCAACTTGTGTTTGCCCTGAAGGTATGGTCGGGAACCCATTCCCCGGTGGCGCATGTAGGCGAGACGTGTGCGGACCGGGAATACCCTGTGAGAACCCATTAACCTGCATAGCAGGTCGGTGTCGTCAGCGTTGTGAGGGTGTTGTATGTGGTATAGGAGCATCATGTAATGAAGACAGTGGCCGCTGTGTTTGCAATGCATTTTTTGTTGGCAATCCTGATTTGTTATGTATGCCCCGTAAGTATAATTTTCTTTATTTATTGTGCACTTCTGATTTAATATTTAATTTATTTAACAATAAATAAACAAAATATGTTCTTTCAGCTGTTGCGCCTCCAGTTTGTGAACCAGGGTGCACTCAAAACGCTCATTGCATATATGGTCAAACTAACACATGTAAATGCGACAAAGGCTACACTGGAAATCCGTACGCCAAATGTTTACCGCGGAGACAAATAACATGTGCTACAACATCGTGTGGAGCTAATGCAGTTTGCCAACAAACTAAATCACATGTGGAATGCTTATGTCCCCCGGGGTACATTGGAAATCCAAATTTACAATGTATAGATATTGATGAGTGCAGTTCAAGGCCTTGTGCTGAAAATGCAATTTGTATTAACACTCCCGGAAGTTACAGTTGTATATGTAAAAGCCGCTATGTTGGTAATCCCTATGAGTTATGCACCCAAGTATCGATCGCTAAATGCACAGATGGAAATATATGCACATGTTCTCATAATACAACTTGTCCGGATGGATTTGTGTGTGAACGGTCCCAATGTATTGATACATGCAGAAGTATGATGTGTGGTCCTAAATCTGTATGTAGCGAAGGGAGATGCGTTTGTCTTCCAGGCTATGCCGGCAATCCTAATGATTTGACGCAAGGCTGCAGTATCGACAATAAGTGTGTAACAGATGGGGACTGTAAAGATTCCGAAATTTGTTTCCAATTAAGTAAATTGACTCGTAAATGTGTTGATTCGTGTAGTAAAATCCAATGCGGACCAAATTCATTGTGCGTTAGTGCTAATCATCAAGCACATTGTATCTGTACAGAAGGTTATGTTGGTAAACCCAGCGATGTTAAATCGGGATGTCATTTAATGCAGAAAGAGCCAAATGAGGTGGAATGTAACGAAAATAGTGACTGTACTGAACCACAGATATGTGTTCAAGTCGATGGATCTACAAATAGATGCCTTGATCTATGTTCTACCATAGCTTGTGGTGCAAGTGAAATTTGCAGAGTTATAGATAATAGCCCGCGCTGCGATTGCAAAGATGGTTTTCTATGGAACCCTATAACATCTGCCTGTGAACAACCTTCCACTCCTAATTGCAAAAACGACGACGATTGTGATGACAATAGATCTTGTCAAAAAGACGTTCTTGGAGTTAAAAAGTGTATTGATACTTGTTCAGTTTTTACGTGTCCACAAAATTCTAAATGTTTTACGATAAATCATAAAAGTCAGTGTCAATGTTCGGAAGGATTTGTTGGCAATCCTAATGACCGCGATGGATGTATAGCAATAAATAAAAATCAGTGCTCAGATGATGCACAATGTCGAGAAAACGAAGTATGCAAAAGCTTAGGAGTTGTTAAGAAATGTGAACCTGCTTGTCAACAAGTCGTCTGTGGTCCCAATGCGTTGTGCGTTACAAATAATCATGTTGCTCAATGTCAATGCCCTTCAGGGCCATATACTGGAGACCCAAATGACCTAGAAAAGGGTTGTCAGTCCGTACCTTGTATTTATAATATAGACTGTTTGCCACATGAGTTATGTAATCGAATGACACATAAATGTATAAATGTATGTAATGAAGATTCTTGTGGAGACAATGCCGTATGTATACCAGATAATCACAAAAGCGTGTGCCAATGCCCTACTGGATATAAATCCGATCCAGTTCCAGAAATCGGTTGCAAGAAAGTGGAATTATGCGACCCTAATCCGTGTCATCCTACGGCCATATGTGAACCTTTACTAACATCATATAATTGCCGATGCCCACCAGGTTATATTGGTGACGCACATAAAGAAGGCTGTAAAAAACAAAGTCAATGTGTTAATGGAAATTCCGATTGCCCTGCAACTGCGGTTTGTGTCGAAGGACGCTGTATTAATCCTTGTGATGGAGCTTGTGGAGTAAACACAGTATGTAAGATAGTTGAAAAAAAAATAGTTTGCTTATGCCTAGAAGGCTACGAAAGTACACGAGGGGATCAAGGTTGCAAAAAGAAAATTATTTCGTGCATTAATGAATTGGATTGTGATGGTGATATATGTCACAATGGGCAGTGTTTTACTGCATGTAAAAATTCTAGCCATTGTGATCCTGATGACGTATGTTTAAAAAATTTCTGTATAACACAATGCAGTAAACACACGCAATGCAGCAATGGACAAGCATGCATAGAAGGCCAATGCTTAATTGGATGTAGGAGTAATGAAGATTGTTCTGGTGAAGAGGCATGCATTAATAACAAATGTGCAAATCCTTGTCTTGGGACACGAAGTTGTGGACCAAATGCAATTTGTTCCCGAATAAACCATAATACAGTATGCGAGTGCCCACTTGGGTTCGAAGGTACACCAACAGCGCAACAGGGATGCGTTAGAAAACCATCCTCATGTTTTAAAACAGCTGAATGCCCACCAGATCATATGTGTATTGGTCACCTGTGTCAAGTACCATGTAAAGATAACTCTGGTTGCGCGATAGGTGAAACTTGTAACGACAATAAATGCCATAAAATATGTCATTCAAGTAGTAATTGTCTTCATGGAGAACACTGTAGCTTAGGAATATGCGTACCCGGCTGTAAATCTGATTCTGATTGTCTCAATAACCAACTGTGTAAGTCAACGGAATGTATATGCCTACCTGGATTTGAACTTGTAAACGACGAGTGCAATGACATAAATGAATGTATTTTTAATCCATGTCATCCATCTGCGCAATGTATAAATTCACTAGGATCTTTTAAATGCATTTGCCCTACTGGAGCAGTTGGTGATCCGTATAAAACAGGTTGTTTGGTGCCCAATCAGTGCAGGCGTGATGGCCAGTGTGAAGATTCGCTTACGTGCATAAGAGGAAAATGTTCTAATCCATGCCAAATAAATGCATGTGGATTAAATGCAATTTGTACAGTAAATAAACATAGAGTTACATGCGTGTGCGACAAAGGTTATCTCGGAAATCCGTTTGATAAAAAAATTGGCTGCTTTAAAGTAGAATGTGTAGATAACTCAGACTGTGGACAAGATAAATACTGTAATAGTCGGATCAACAAATGCACAGGTATAATAAATATATTACAATTTTAACTCTACTACTTATTCTTCAACCTAAATGTTACTTTATAAGCTTATTTTTAACGTTATCTTTTTACAGATAAATGCGATGAATCTATTTGTCAGGGTGGCATTTGTAAAATACAAAACCATGAGCCACTTTGTACCTGTCCAACAGGATTTGAATTGGCCAGTAACCAATGCGACGATATCGATGAATGTTTAAAACAGCCATGTCCACTTAATGCAAAATGCGCAAATACGCCAGGGTCCTTCTCATGTAATTGTGTGAATGGAACAATTTTAGATATAAATACTGGAAACTGCAGATTGCCGGGAGAATGTTTCTCTGACAATGACTGCAGTCAAAAAACAAAGTGCTATGAAAATCATTGTGTTGATCCATGTTTCGATTCACCTTGTGGAGAAAATGCATTGTGCATTGTTGATAACCATAGCCCAGCCTGTGAGTGTCCTCCAGACAGTCAAGGTGACCCTTATGAAAAATGTACAAAGTATGAGTGCGTTAAAGACACTGATTGTTTAACAGAAGAAGCATGTGTTAATAATAAATGTAAAGACTCTTGTAGTATACCACGTGCTTGCGGAAGAAATGCAAATTGCCTATCAAGAAATCATGTTGGTCATTGTTCATGTTCTGTGGGATATACCGGAGACCCAGTACTTGGATGTGTGCCTCTTCAATACTGCACAGATGACAGCAGATGTTCTTCTGGAACTAAATGCATAGATAATTTGTGTGTCGGTAAGTAAAAAAGATTTATTTTATCTTCAAGTATATAATTTGTTTACACAGTAATACATAATATCAAATTTATTACAGGTTTGTGTAAAAATTCAAGGGATTGTTTAAACGACCAAATTTGTATTCAAGATACATGTAGATTGACGTGCAATTCTAATGATACATGTCCAGAATCATATTTTTGTTCAAATAGAGTATGTATGAAAGAAGTTCAGTGCAATAATGATGAGGATTGTTCGGACGACGAGGAATGTAACACAGGAAAAAATGGAATTCCACAATGTACAAAGTTATGTGATAATCATCCATGCGGAAGAAACGCTATGTGTATCAGTAAGTCCCATAAACCCATATGTTCCTGCAAAGATGGTTTCTTAGGAGATCCAATACAGGGCTGCAAAAAAAAGGAATGTGATATAGACAACGACTGCTCGGAGGATAAAATTTGCGATAAAAATATGTGCAAAATAGCGTGCTTAGTGCAAAATGACTGTGGCGACAATTCCATCTGCTCGTCTGAAAAGCATAAATCGATATGCTATTGTCAACCAGGATATACCGGAAATCCAAAAACAGGCTGTAAAGAAATTAATTGGTGTGAAAATAACCCATGTGGTGATGGCGCTGAGTGCAAAAATACCAGAAATAAAGCTATATGTGTATGCCCTTCAGAAAAAGTAGGAAATCCTTATGATGAAGGATGTCATAAATCTCCGGAATGTAGATTTAATAGGGATTGTCCTGCTGTTGCCCGCTGCGCAGTTATTGATGGTGTTAGGAAGTGTACCGGTGAGTTATCATTACATGTTCTGTTTATGCTTAAATACATTTAAAAACACGCCCCCTTTTGCCACATCACTATAAATCAAAATATTTTTTAGATGCCTGTAAAAATTACAAGTGTGGACCCAATGCAGAGTGCGTGGCTGCAAGGCATTCTGGTCAATGCAAATGTAAAGCTGGATATGTAGGTAATGCTGTAAGTGAAAAAGGATGTCGTTTGCGGGAAGTTACTTGTAAAAGCAAAGCAGATTGCCAACAAGAGCAGTATTGCCGTAAAGGAATCTGTCAAGGTATTATCCAAACATGGACAGTGTAAATATGTTATTATGTTTTATTCCAACAAAAAATGTATACAATTTTTTATACATTTACAGGTTTGTGTCTTGTTGACGAAGAGTGCGATTCTAAAGAGAAATGTATTAACGGGCAGTGTACCGACCCTTGTGAACTAGAAAAGGCGTGTGGGCTAAATGCATTATGTAAATCTGAAAATCATGTAGTGATATGTAGTTGTCCTTATAGATTTACTGGAAATCAGGATGTGGAGTGTGTAAGAAGTGAGTATAATAATTTCTTTAAATATTATTTTGAAATTGATTACACTGCAAAAAAAAATTAATATCATTTGTTTTGCAGTCCCTCGATTATGCGGAGCTGCTGCAGAGTGTGAAGATGGTCTTAGTTGCCATGATTCTATGTGTGTTCCTCGATGTAACACTGATGAAGCATGTGCTTCAAACGAAAGGTGTTCTAAAGGCGTTTGTTTATGTATGTATTTCATAAACATCATAAAATTTTACTATTGACTGATGTCTTTTATAAATAAATTAATTTATATTTTGTACTGTTTCAGTAACATGTCGAGTAGACAACGATTGCTTCCTTGGACACATATGTTTATCCAACAGCTGCCAATATGGATGTAGACAAGATGATGATTGTGGACCGAATGAATTTTGCAAGAATAACTATTGCCAAAATCCATGTGCAAGCGAAATCAGTCCTTGTGGACCAAATGCTTTGTGTACAATAGTGGATCGAAAACCGTCATGTTCATGTATAGACGGCTTGATCGCAAATCCAACACCAAACGTGGGATGTGTTCGTGCACCTTCAATTTCTTGTCGCGTGCATACAGATTGTACTAACGGGTGGAGATGTGAAGCCGATAAATGTAGACCTGCATGTGGACTTGAGAGCACAGAGTGTTTGCAGGGTGAACGCTGTGATCTAGGAGTATGCCGATATGCCTGTACTTCAGATGAACAATGTTCTGACGATGAAGTATGTGATGGAAGAGTTTGTGTTATAGGCTGTAGATCTAATTCTCATTGCGCAAATCAGTTTGCTTGCGTATCAGGACAATGTGTCGATCCTTGTTCCGAACCTGCTGCTTGCGGCGCTAATGCGTTGTGCTCCGCAAAGGACCATCTTCCAGTGTGCACGTGCCCAAAAACTCTTGTAGGAGATCCGAAGTCCGTATGCAGAAGAACAACATCGCTTTGTGAACCTAACAAAAGTTGTCCAGATGGCTTTACTTGTTATGGAGACTCGTGTTATCCATCGTGTCGAAGGTACACTCACATCTAATACAGTAGTTTTTTCATGTTATGAATTAATATATTTCTTTATGGTTATCAGTATCAAAGTCTTACATTATAATTATTTAATGCAATATTTTGTTTTAGTGATGTCGTATGTCTATCGAACGAAAAATGCATTAGAGGAATATGTAGAGTTGTATGTAACAGCGATGATACATGCAACGATGGACATATTTGTGAAAATAGAATTTGCAAACAAGGTTGCCGTGATGATAATGCATGCGCTAGCAATCAGGCATGTTTAAATGGACAATGCAAAGGTACTTAATGGCTTAAACATTTAAAGGGTTTTCAAATAATCATAATTTTAAACTTGATATTAAAAATATATAATCTTATACACAGATCCTTGCAAGGAAGGTTCCAGCTGCGGCACGTGCTCGGAATGCACAGTATTAAATCATCGCGCTCAATGCAGCTGTTCCAGTAATTACACTGGAAATCCGCTCGTGGAATGTAGGAAAAAACATGTACAATGTGATGGATTTTGTCCATGTGATGAAAGTGGTTACTGTATTGGACTTTGTGAAGATAATAATGACTGTAATTGCGGCGAAAAATGTATAAATGGCGGTTGTAGATCATTGTGTTCCTCCCGAAACAATTGCCCCGAGAGACAAATATGCTCACATGGAAAATGCATCCCCGGTTGTAATAATGACAGAGACTGTGGAGAAGATATGCTCTGCTCTTCAAAATTATGCGTTCCTGCGTGCCAAGTGAGTACTTGTGGAAAGAATGCTCTTTGCTTGGCAACAAGACATAGAGCTGTTTGTAGTTGTCCGAGTGGTTTTTCTGGCGACCCAACTAAACAGTGCAAACCTTACGAATGCTTGCGAGACGAAGACTGTGCCGCGGATGAAGAATGCAGCGCTGAGGGCAAGTGTAAAAATGTGTGTCTTAGCGCTTGTGGTGTAAACGCTATATGTCGATCTATAAATAGAAGTCCCCAATGTTCATGCCCTCCAAACTATCTGGGAAATCCGAAGATTGAATGTTCCAAGCCAGCCGCTGGTAGCTGTTTACGTAATCCTTGCGGCATTAACGCGAGGTGTCGAGATCTTGATGATGGAAGTTATGAGTGCACTTGTCCACCTGGCTGTGCCGGAAATCCACAAAGACAATGTTTTTGCGGTACGATGACGCCATGTGCTCAGAAAACTTGTGGCACCAATGCTCAATGTCGAGTTGGACCTAGTGGAGATCCGCATTGCTATTGTCCGCGTAATTACCCAAATGGTGATCCAAATATAGAATGTAAGTGCAATTGAATATTATGAGCTCAATTCATTACTACTTTTTTATTAAACTTTAAACTATGTGCTTTAATACATGCTCATTTATTGATTTGGTTGCAGGCGCCCTTGAACGTAGTGTAGTTGATTGTCGAACCACAGGATGTGGCGTAAATGGAGAGTGCCTAAGAGAAGGTGCAGAATTTCTGTGCCGTTGTATTCCTGGAACGGAAGGACAAGCAGATATAGAATGTCACACCAGTAAGTAGTGTTTGGTCATATTTATCATTGTCTTGCCACATGTAAAAACGCACGAGAAAGACCTCATACGTAATTATTCAGTATTACCAAAAACGATAAACAGTTTCTATTAAATTGGTTCTTATCTGAACGCTGTGGAAATATATTATTCTCTCACATGCTCGATATAAAATCTCACATTTGTAAATACATTGTAAAGCAATGTACAGTATCTGATTAATTAACGGAAAAGGATATTTTTGAATTTGAGAGCTGTAAAAACACGTAGTATTCACGATTTTAACGTGTCCGCCAAGAGTACAAAAATTTTATGTATGTATAAAATAATAATTGCGTAACATATTTGTACTTTTGAAATATAAATATTGACTTTAGTGGAAGCATTCTCACCGTTCGTGCTTGAATACAGTCAGTAACATTTTGTTCGGCTTCATGTACATATCGCTTGTATTATAATATACCGTTATATATCTCTGGTCATAAACTATCAGTTTCAAAAAGCATGCACTGTCTCGTGAGAAAGTTTCCTCTTCGCGGCTGAAGGTACAGCTCTTTCGACTCTGCTTTCTTCTTTCACATCTTCCTAGGTATCGAATGCACGAGTGACAAGGACTGTCCAGTAGACAAAGCGTGTTTGAGTTTACACTGCGTCGACCCTTGCACGGTGCGAGGCGTTTGTGGCGAGGATGCACTCTGCGTGTCCGTGATGCACCGCGCCCAGTGCTCTTGCCCGCAATGCTATGTGGGCCAACCCAGATTATCTTGCCGGCTAGATCCTACGTGCAAACCGACAGCTGATGCCAATATTACATTCACTTGCTCCGATACCAAGCCATGCCCTACAAAGTTGGCATGTGATCTAAGTACGAATCAATGTCACAATCCCTGCATGGGGTACCAGAATTGTCGAAGGAATCAAAAATGTGAAGTAAGGGATCATAAGCCCGTTTGTGTCTGCCGAAGTGGATTTGCATTGAATGAGAAAGGAGAATTGACATGTGCACCCGAACACGCTGAATGTACTAGAGATGAGCAATGTCCATCGAATGCTATGTGCCGTAACTCAAAATGCGTAAATCCCTGTTTAGCTACGAAAGAATCGATGTGCCCCAAAGGAAAGCAATGTGAGGTAGTAGAACATCGGGTCATGTGCGTATGTGTTGAAGATTGTCATCCGTCAGTATCGATATGTTTGAGAGATAACGGATGTCCACAAAATTTAGCATGTAGAGATTTTCAATGCAAAGATCCTTGTAAGGGCGCATGCGGTGAAGCACCATGTTCAGTGGAAGATCATCACCCTGTATGCAAGTTTTGTCCTAGTGGATTTATCCATGATGAAAAACATGGCTGCATTAAAGGTAATTTCGCCGTTAACAAACACCTTTGAATATTAGCATACATTTAGTATACCTTTATTTGTCGTTTTGAATAAATCTTAATATTTTTCTTCATATTGCAGGAAATGATATTTTCTACTTTATGACTTCATGCGGCTCTCTTCTTGTTTCTTTCTTATGTTTGGTAGCATGTCCATATTCTTTTTTCCACAGTTGAACTTCTTCTAGAACAGGTAGTTTATGCATGATATTTCTTTATATGTGTACATAAATTCATTTACGTTTAATCATTTTGGTTGCGGCTGCGCTTGGGTACTTTACGTTTAATGCATTTAATGCTTGGACATTATATTAACACGACAATGCAACAAAACTGCCACGAGACAGAGTTTGCACAGTTTTAACTTGTTGCCTATCTACTGTATCAAATATATGTTGTCTTTGCTCTGTATTCTAATTATATTATGTGAATATTTGTACTATAGCACGATATTGCAAATACAGTGTAGTTTTGTCTTGATACTTTGAATATATTATTATATGTGTATATAGAAATCTCTAGTAGTCGTAAATTGTATCAAATGCACGAGTGAAGAGAACTAGAACCTTTTTTTGCTTCTCGACTTTTTACTTCTACTGAAATCAATACTATTTTTGAGTGTGTATTGTACAACCGCTGCACAATCGCACAAAGTAAATTATTTTGTGTTATTAATTATTAATTGTGTTAATTACATGCGATTATGTTCGAATTTTGAAATATTAGTATCAATTATAAATAGAGCATATATTTATAAATGACATCCAAACTAACATTATATCGTTCGATGTACCAGCATTAGAGTGTGGCGCGCATGAGCAGTGCGCCGCGACGCTAGCATGCGTGAACGGCCGATGCGCCGACCCATGTGCTCAGGGGGGTCCATGCGTGGCTGGTCAGTCTTGTGCTGTTCTCAACCATCAACCTGTTTGCTCTAAAGGTTCGTTTGATATTTTCATATTTATACCTCATCTTAGGTTAACGAGCTATATTAAATCAGTATTAATTATATTAATTATACTTTTCAATACAATACAATACAAAGACTCTTTATTGTACACCAGTTTAGAAATTACATTAGATATTAACATTAAAATGTATGCAATAGGCGATCTTAACGCTTAAAGCAATCTCTTCCAGACAACCTAGGGGAGGAATGTCTGGAGATGTTACGGGTAGAGGTGTACATAAATAAACCATTTAAATATACAATAACCATATATCTATCTATTAAATTCAAACCTTCACAGCAGGGTTTCTCCATCAGGGGTCTAGATATCCCAGATTATTTTCGTATATCATTGCTATTAATAGGCGTATATCATTGCTAATTACTCCCTCCTTGACATATATTATAATACTTTATAGTCATAAATGAAATATTGGTTTTATTTTTCTGAATTGCACAAAATAGTACGTGTTTACAGAAAGCTTAGGAAACCCTGTTAGGAAGGATAAATCCGCGATTCTGAACAATTAATAATAATTATAACATGTACCTATCACACATAGTACTTATTACACGAGTAAAGTAAGAGTATTTAGATGAATGTGGGTCTGTAAGAGCAGTTCGATTGAACTTGAATTTTGTTTTTTGTCTAGTCTGCCAATGCCAAACATCTTCCGATTGTGCAAGATTTCCGAATACGCATTGCGATGGCTGTGTCTGCGTACGTGGTAAGTTATCAAGTATTTTATTATCATATTTTGATTACTGTCAATATTCTAGAAAGATTAAACTCCGCATAACTCTGTAGAACATCATATTCGGACAATCTATTATTAAGATCTTAGGATGCCAGCTTTTCAAATATGGCCATGCCAGACGATATTTAGGATGTCTGCAAATAATACGTCTGTGATGCCTTTGGCGGGCGTCTATGGGTGACCCGTTTGCACGTCTATCTCTGAAAATGATTTCCATGGTTTCTATAGTTACCAACTGCCCTGGCTCACCTCTACAGATATAATAGAAGCTGCGGGTTAAACGGTTGCTCCTTCACAGATTAATAGGAATCGTCACCAAACCTCAGTAATGGTGAAACCTGCTCAAGTAAAGCGTTTATTATTAAAATAGCACATCTAGCAACTATTGAGTAAGCGGCGTAATACCTTCGCCTGAGCAAGTACGCAGATTTTACTTTTACTTTAATTTCGTTTTTGTTTCAGCTGATAAACCGAGTACAAATTGTGCACACTGTCGTCCTGGAGTCCCTTGCGATCCATTCTCTGGGGCATGTATGGAGAGTAAGTATTACACATTTTGTTCACGCTAGTTAATATTATTTATCCAATAATAAACTTAACTTTGCTAATTGAATGATACTAAATACTATGTTTATCTATGAAAACGCGAACTAAGATAAACAACGGTATCTGTTATAACTGTTCTATGTACTTTTAATATATTTTCACATTTGATGTTCTGCAGACTCCTACTATATTGCTAGCAGGTCTGCGTCTAATATATTTTTATGTGAATAGCAAAACTAACTCCAAATGAACTGGTTGTTGCTATAATTCTCAACGTACCAATTTGTCCGATAAAACGCCACAAAGTACTGGTTATTATTAATTCGGCAGACCCGACAGACAAGTATTATAAAATATTATTTTGTGTAGATCCTGTATCAGAAATCCTGTATTGTTTTCTTTTATTTTCTATTGTAGAAAATGGTTCTGGCTTATTGAAAGATGTTTTTGAGCTTAAACACTACATTGTAACTATACGTAAGATCAAAAACACTACACTACAATTATGTGCTTGAAAATCTTTCTTTGCATGTGTCTGTTTCCCTATCTCTACAATGTTTTTTTCTGAGAGATACTATATACGTTTTTTCTCTCTATACATATATTTATCTTTTTTCTACTTCCTATTTTATATCGAGCACAACATCTGGGGTTAAATCAGTTTCTGCATGAAGGTGAAATTACATAATACATTGTTGTTAATATTTTTTATGATTTCATACTTATGATTACTTGATTATTGACTTTTATATTATTAAATTCCTATTAACAGATGAAGAACCTAAAAATATTCTACTAACCGAAACATACTCCAATACTACCACGACAAAATCGACACCTACAACAGATCTAGAAACGACTACTAACTCTGAAAATTATTTAACAACTATAACAAATCTTAGTAATTCGATTAAAGACATATATACGACTGATAACACGGTTTCTGGATTCGATATTACCACAGAGTCCAGTGATAGTTTGAACGAAAGTCCTACTACTTCAATCATAGAGAAATTGACTAGCAACGATAATAACGAAGATCAAGATATCTCGACACCTTCGATACAAGAAATTACAACGCAGCCAAGTGAAGTGAATACATTCGAAACGGTTTCAAGTAGGTCAGTAAGCCAAAGTTATGGTGTTACTGAAATAAACTCACATATAACAAATAATGACCGCGTTATTCAACCAGCATTGGATATCTATGAACTTATACCAAGCAGTAGCACCATTCATTCTGAAAGTACTAGTAAGCCTACGTTAAAACGTACGGAAACGAGTGGATCACAAAAACAAGTCAATGATAATAAAAGTGTTAAGGCTGCTGAAAATCAAAGAAAGCTACATAATAATTATACGAATGTACATCAGCTAAGAGAGGAAAATGACAAAAATAGTAAATCACATCAAAAAACACTTCCAATTAATGCGATGGGCGAAAATATTTCTACAACTACTGGCAACACTGTTACTTCGGATTTAGTTAATGAAGTTACTACAACAAATTTTGAAATAAGTTCTTATGCAGATGTTAGTACAACTAATACACCATTAACTGAAAATAAAGTCCAACAAAATTTACCCACCACTAAATTGGAAGGTAGTTCAACTGTAGCTGGAACAACAGAAATTATTGATAAACTTACAAGCTATTTAACTTCTCCACTTGATTCAAATACTCACAAGACGAGCCTGACTAATTTGGAGGAAATCACTGAAAAACCATTTGATAGCAGTACTAACGAAGGTACTGAAGTTAATATGCCAGAAAAAACTACAGATAGTAGCATTTTCAGAGAACTTCCTAGTACCATAAATGAACCAGCTTCGGAATTGAAAGAAATAACACCGAATACTAAAAGTACTAATGATACAACGGCATCCGTTACAAGCAATTATTATATAAGTGTGACGACTGATAAAATTAAATCGGTTGACTTTTCCACAGAAAAATTAAATTATCTAGATGGTGAAGAAACCACACATAAAATTGATCCGACTGAGACGGGGTATATAACTACATCGAGTATCACTGATAATCCTGAGAAAGTTATTATAACTTCAGAATCTACAATGTTAGAAACATTAAAAACAACTGGTAATAGTATAAGTGAAGATTTTTATAATAAGGAAGGGGCTTATTTGAATGAAATGACAGTAACACAACAAAAATATGATAACATAACAAAATATGCAACACAGGATTATTCAACTACTGAAAGTAATAAATTAAATTTACACGCAATAATTACCGACAGTACAACTAATCTGGACTTAATTACAGCTTCTACTGACAGAATAAATATAATTGATAATGAATCTAATGTAAATGACACAACACTGTCAACATTGGATACTATCAGTGATATTGTCATGATGACAACTGAAGACACAACTGAGGCGTCCTTGTCTATTAACTTTAAAAAGCCATCAACTACAACAGTTGATTTTAGTTTAACAAGCAACGATGAGTTGGAAGATTCGAAAAATCCATCTATAGTTGATGTTACAACAGTAACTTCTAAAACCCCTCTCATCACTGACGTAACGTTTTCGACCCATGATTACAAATCAACTGATACAGAACTGACTTTAGAGAGTAACGATAGTATTATTCCTGATAGAATCACAACCGAAGTAGATAAGTTATATTCCAGTAGTATTACTGTTCCATCAAATTACGAAAAAGATACATATACTGGTAAAGATTTCAAATATACTACAGATACAAGTGAGTATGATCACGAATTTTCAACATCTGAAAGAAGAGGTATTACTGAAGATGAAGTTACTACGACTGATACTTACACAAAAGAAACACACCACGGAAATTCATTAGATTCGACTCAAAAATATACAATTACTTCTGCCGAACAGAATATCTCTTATGATACAAAGAACTTAGAGCTGACAACGTCAATCGCAACTAAAAGTGACCAAGTTACTAATTCTGGATTTCCAACTAATCATGCATCGACTGAAACTTTAATTACTGAACAAGATAAGTATACTGAAAAAATTGAAATGGTGTCTGAAATTTATACGACTAGTGCACCATATACATTATCAAATGGAAACGAAGAGATAAACTCCACTGCAACAATAAATATAAATAGCATTGAAATAAACCGTACAAATGGGGCTAATTCTTCGCTTTTTGAAGAGACCACAACGCCTAGACTCAATACTTATTCTGATACAGGAATTACCTATGAAACAGATTCAACAGAAACTGCGACCACTGCAGTTATTTCAAATACGGAAAAAAGTCCGAATGTTTATAACCATGAAGAGGCAAACCATGTAACTATTAATGTTAAGGATGCAGATACAACAGTAGTTCCAAATTATTATTTTAGTAGTACAAACGCTGAATTTAACTCGGACAGTGGTGTTACACATACGCAAGATACACAGGATAATAAATTTACGAACACTGGAGAGTTGATGAATGTCCGACACTCAACAGATAGTGCGTTATCTATTGATTTATCAAAAGAAAAAACGACAGAACTCCAGGAAAAAAGCACAACAAATAGTAATAAAGTTACCATTTCGGAATTCTCAACCAGAACAGATTCACCAAAAGATTATACTAATTTTATTATAACTGAAATTAATAAAAACACTGAAACTACGAATGACGATGACGTTGATAAATCTGAATTTTCAACAATGTCAACCATAAATACATTTTTTGAAAGCAACAAAATACAAACAAATACAGAAGGTTTATTTTATGACGAAAAGTTAAATGAACATACCACGTTTAAAAGTAAAGAAGAAAACACAGAAAGTGGAACAACAGATTTGGATATTATAAAAACTAAAGCGACAAAAGGAATAACTGAATATATTTTAAAGGATACAACTGATAATATGCTAAATATTGATAGGACATATAGTACGGACAAATATACATCAGATTTAAAAAAAATATCAAGTGTCTCTTCTGAGAATACTTCACTGAGTAATACAGAAACTCCATCTTTTAATATTAAGTCGGGAACATCAGAAGAAAGTGACCATTTAATTAATGTAATTACTACAGAGGAATATATAACTGATGGAAATATCTACGAATTACATAGTCAAAACCCAGATTTCTCAACGTCATCCACAGTACATAGTGAACATGAGACAGAAAATCCTATCCAAGTGACAAAATCAAATGATGATACAACAATTTTAGGTAGTGAACCGAAAATATCTATAAAGGACAACGTTGTCACAGCCACAGTAATTGCTACAAATGAAGATACAGATTCTGATTTAGCTGATAAAAATACAAAAGAAGTATCAACGACAGTTAGTTTCAATACTATAAATCATAAATTAACTGAATCCGATATGTCTACCCTAACATTGCCTGAAATAACCACAGAAAGTGTAACTGTAACTTCAGGAGAACTAATAGATAAAGACCAAAATGCTTATACCGAAACATCATTTACTAAACCTTATCATACTGAAAAAGATATTGATATTACAACGAATTCTGAAAGTTCATCCGTTAAAATGTTTGATACACCACATTACGTAGGAATCACACAAAATAGTATTGAACCAATGAATATATTAAATTCAAAAACAACTTCCGCTTTGTTTGATGACTATACAACCACAGAAACACAAACTGAAACGTCGCGAAATTTAACAACAGAAAACTTACACGTATTAGAACACTTTTTAAATGTTGATGTCGCGAACGAAAATCAGACTAATAAAATAAAAAATTACACTTCGATGTCTATTAAACCTGATGACTTAGCACCAACTAAGCCAGTATATGTAACAGAAATTTCTTCAAATGATGCAACTACTGTTCCTAATGTCATTGGTGAAACTGATAGTGCCACAACTACGAATACTTTACCTAATTTAATTCAATTACACGCTGAAGCAGGTAAAAATTTAACCATTTCAACTTCGACAATAATTAACGAAGACGATATACATCAAAGCACAGATTCTACAATTCTTTCTGTTTCTGACATTTATACCACGCCTAAAACAACAGTTTCTTTAAACATTGATAACACATTACTAGACAATATGGATTTATCAAATATAACCGCAGACCATGAAACGACGTTAACAATCAATAACATTGATATTGATGCAAGTACTATTTCACAAGCAGTATCAAACACTGACTTACCAATAACGGATAATACTCCATTAACGATTTACGAAAAAGATAATTCAAAAATTACATTAAGTACTACTATATCGCCAGATAATTTAAGTTCAATACAGGATATATCTGTAGAAGAAATTAAAAACACGTATACAGATTCTGTGACTTCTGCATATAAGCCGTCTATGACAAAGAGTTATTTAGATAGGTCATCTGATTTTACATATAGTGATCAAACAACAAGTTCCGATAGTTTGTCTCAAGAAACTAATTTCGATACCACAACGTTTCTGTCAAACTTAGTAGATAAAGACGAATTAACCACTGAAGAAAACCATTTGTCGACTTTAGAGCATAAAAGCCATGTTATCCAAGTTGGAACAATTTCGGACGTGCCTACTACCGAAAGCAACAACTATCAAGATTTTGTAACTTCTCCAATAGGTAACTTATCGCCGACAGCAGCATCAGTGTCCGTTCAGTACGTTACTTCATCAATAACCGATACACCGCATTCGGAACCTAGCTCTAAGAATGAAATAGTGGCTAATACATTTTCTACGAATTCCCTAGTTGATGATACAACCACATTATCAACATTAGAGAGTTCAGTCACTGAAGTTACTCCAACACTAAGCTCTTATGAACTATCTTCAAATATAATGTTAACTACCGTAACACCTTTACAAAGTGAACAGACTGTTACTGATATATCAAAAAAGGGTATTGACGAATATAATAATGATATTACTACGACAGTGAATGTACATGACGTACCTTTAACAGCTAATTCACTGCCAAACAAATCAGTAGAATCTACGACAGATAGCAGTGTAACGTTATCAATTCAAAACAGTTATACAAATACGGAAGCTAACGACATCAAAACAGATGCTACCACTTCTGTCAGTACTCAAGAAACTGCAGACGTAGATACGTCTGGCCCAGTTACTACAGAACTATTTGTAGGTTATAATTCTACAGAAACTTCAACTGTAACAGAACTTACAAGTGAAACATACTTAACGGAGACATCACAAACAAATAAAGATAATATTCATACAAATGATGACAAAGTAGTCAATTACGTCAAAGCTACTACTGAATTAATTAAAACAACAATTTCAACCAACACAGCGGAAAATATCGTTATGCAACAAAATACACAATATCCGTCAACTGTATCGTCTATTTTAAGCACGTCAATGGAAAGTTTATCATCAAGACAAAAGGATATTGATATTTCTGCTTGGACTGACTCTACGCCATACGATATGACTATTACTACGACTGAGACTATAAACCTAAGTACTGACATTAATGTAAATACTGAGTGTAAAACAGACTTTAACTGTACTAATGACTATGCCTGTATTAGTGGAGTATGTCAAAATCCATGTGAGGGAATACGGAATCCATGTACAAAGAACACTGCCTGTAAAGTTGAGAACCATGCTGCTGTCTGTGTGTGCGATGACGCTGCTGGATACGTCTGTGTAAGAGGTATGCTCATAAGAGTTGTAATACCTTTATTTTTTGCACAGCATTTAAGTCATGTAAAGTATTTTTCTAAAGAAATTAAAGAAGTATTTTATTGGTCGTTTTATCGGACAAATATGTACATAATAATAATATAACATTAATATTGATTGTTCAATCAAATTAAATGAATGATTTGTAAATATACTAATTCTGACTCTTGTAACATACTAATTTCAAATATAACATGTAACATAATAGAATCACCTGGGACACCTAAGGCACCAGAACCCTGTCATTCTGATCGGGATTGTATAGAAACGGAAGCCTGCTTTATGGGATTGTGTCAAAATCCTTGTGAGTTTGACAATGTGTGTGGTGTCGGAGCCAATTGTCAGCCAATAAAGCAAAGACCGATGTGTTCTTGTCCCGCTGGTCACGACGGCAACCCCGCAGTCAAATGTTCACCTAAAATAAGTAAGCAGTATTTTCAGTTTATTAGGTTTTTGTTCACCTAATAATGTTGCGTTTTGTTTTATAAGTAATACAGGGTGTAATCATTAAGTTGCGCGGGATTTCATTTTGTAAGCGATAGTAATAAAATATTTTTTTATCGAAACTACATTGCCTAATCACATAAATAGTACCAATCTATAGCTTTTTAAAAGCTATCTTGTGTAGTAGGAATTTGCTTATGACTTTTCTCATACATTTCCTCCAGACTTCATTAAGGAGCAACTTATTTTTTACTTCAAAACAAAAGTTTCTTACAATTTAAGATCATATTAATAAAAAATAAACGTTAATATATTTAAGGAAGTCATGCTGTAGTTATTTGTACGTCTATCTCCCGTACAGGGTGCATAAGTTCTAATACTGCACGCCCCCCTCCTCCCTATTTTTTTAGGTAATAATTATACCTTTTTCCGGTAAAAGAATCCTCCTGAGGAAACCTACATACCGGTTCTCGATAATGTTTACTGGTAGGTTAACCGGTACAAAATGTTATAAGGCATTAAGTCCGCCATTGTAAACTTCTTTTAGAAAGTTACAATAAAGTAAAAAATAGTTCTCATAGGTATGTGATGTCGGCCACACCCACTAGCCAGCGTCCTATACAGTTTATTTTTATTACACGCTTTTTATTAGCTTCACTTGTATGTTTGTAACTGACTTCTTTGGGCGCGATTTTGATCCACTTTAAACGGCCAGATTTCGTTCAAACTTTGTAGATTTATCGAGGACCGATGACAATACACTAATTTGATAAAA